>VSMD01039887.1:0-46315 GCA_008750895.1 Mirza zaza
CAATGACTGAATGATAAAATTAAGGAAATAATTCAGGGAAATAAAGAAAAAGAGGCAAATTTCAAGGCAAAACGTATCAGCCTAAAATATGAATGATGATGTGTACCTCCCATCAATTATTGGTATTCAAAAGAGCAAAAAGAGCTGGCTGATGAGAAATAAAAATAAAATCCTAAGCCCCTCAACCAACTTAACAGATCCGCTCTTGGCTAAGGGACCCTACAGAAATCTTAAAACAATCAGTCCCTGCCCATGACATGGGACCCAGGAAGCAGCACAAAGCTCAATTGCACATGCACGTTTCTGCTTTTGTAAGTGTTCATGACTCTTCCTGTAGCTTATTAAATACATATATTCGACCACCCCACTCAGCATAAATTCTTATTCCCTTTACCTCTCCCTCAAAGAGCTTGATTTTCCATTTCACCCAGAGGTTGTGGCACCCTTTTTTAGAAATAAAGCCTCATTTCCGTATTTATAGATTCTGTGACTCTCCTGGTCAACACTAACAGCAGTCTAATGATTTTAAAGATGAAAAGGGAATTGTTTCTTAGTACCTTTTACCAAAGCACCTAGATCAAATTTGGTATTTAACCAGTAAATTAAAGAATAAAAGCTTCTTGGTGGCCAGACTTATATCTTTTTTGTTTCTTCCATAAGGACTGAGTAGAAATTAAATGTAGGCCAGGTGCAGTGGCTCACACCTATAATCCTAGCACTCAGGGAGGCCAAGGCAGGCAGATCGTCAAGGTCAAAAGTTTGAAACCAGCCTGAGCAAGAGCAAGACCCTGTGTCTCTACTATAAATAGAAAAAATTAATGGGCCAACTAAAAATATATACAAAAAGTTAGCCAAGCATGGTGGCACATGCCTGTAGTCCCAGCCACCCGGGAGGTTGAGGCAGGAGGATCGCTTGAGCCCAGGAGTTTGAGTTGTTGTGAGCTAGGCTGATGCCATAGCACTCACTCTAGCCTGGGCAACAGAGTGAGACTCTATCTCAAAAAAAAAAGAAAAAGAAATTAAATGTAAACAAGAAAAACAGTCTAAGAATAAAATTCTATCAGGCCTTTCCAATCAGCCTGAAGTTAACAAAAAAAATAGACAAAATTCTAGGATTATTAAAACCAAACCATCTATCAGTACCCAAATAGGATACTGTTTCAGTTGAAACAAACTCAACTCCCTTTTCTTTTCTCCTTCACACATACCTTGGATAATAATACTGACCTACTTTACAGAGCTATCATGAGGATTAATCAGCTTAAAAATGCTAAGCACATCAGAGATGAAGAGAGCTTATAATACATATAGTTAACCACTTTTACAATTAACAAATGAACTGAAATTCTTGTTTCATGATGCAAACCACTGTATTACTTAAAAGTAATACCATACATTCTTAAAACACAAAACCTCACATTCATGAGTATGCTCATTAATAAGTATACATTTTCTAAAACACTCAAAAAAAAATTTTTTTTTTTTGAGACAGAGACTCACTCTGTTTCGGGGCTAGAGTGCCGTGGCATCAGCCTATCTCACAGCAACCTCAAACTCCTGGGCTCAGGCGATCCTCCTGCCTCAGCCTCCCAAGTAGCTGGGACTACAGGCATGCACCACCATGCCCGGCTAATTTTTTCTATATATTTTTAGTTAGCCAATTAATTTCCTTCTATTTACAGTAAAGACGGGGTCTTACTCTTGCTCAGGCTGGTTTTGAACTCCTCACCTTGAGCCATCCTCCCTCCTGGGCCTCCCAGTGCGAGGATTATAGGCGTAAGCCACCGCACCCGACCAAACACTCAAATATCTTTAAAGAAAGTCAGCTAAGGATCATAAACAGAAAAAAATAACTTTTGATTAACCACATCAGAAAACAAAATTATTACTATTAAATGACAGTGGCTCCTGATCCTTAGACCTCCGAACCAGAAAGCCATCTACCCAGCTATCAAAGAAGACAGGACACCCCACTGCGTTTGAGTACTGTCATCACTATCATCAGAAACAGCTGTGCAGGTGCCTGACCACCTCCCACTCCTAATGAGGACAAGATGGGACCCTAACAAGTGCACGTTGAGATGTGAACATTTCCTGTGGTACCTTGTTTCTTTGACATCAGAGTTATGCCCATGGAAACATGCATTTCAATAACAGGAAGTCATTACAAGATTTCTTCTATTTCCTTTCAGCTCAGCTAGTTTGCTTTTCGGCAAGAGCTGATTAACGTGACAGAGTTATTACGTCCTTCAGACGCCCGAGAGCAACCTGAGAAGCTAGGTGAAAGCGCTGCTTCTACAAGGGTAGAAGCAACCACCGGTTTGGGGAATTAAGGCTTTTGGACGTTCTGCTTTATAAACCTCATTCATCAAACAGCAGGACAGTTGTTACATATGGTGATTTGCATTATAGAAATGCTTAGACTGAATACCAAATGTGAATGTGGATTGGATTAAATTACCTGTAAGAGAGAAACCAACTCAGGAGGAAGTAAAAGGAACCAAACATAGATATGAATCCAACAGTGTTGCCCAGAAATCTGATAGTTTGCTTATAAATTGTTCCCCTTTGGGTTTGCTAGGAAAAGTTTTCCTGGGATGTCTATGCAGAATTTTAAAAATTTAGCAGAGCCAAATTAGGTTAAACTCAATAACTGCATCTACCACAGTTCTTGTCTATTCAAGATGAGAAGAAAGGTTAGAGAACATTTACATAAATTCAGATATTCCTAATAACGCAGGATTAACTTATGTTAAAATCCCAATATTGGAAATCAGTATGAATGGTGAAAGGAGAACTGTCCCTTTAGCTGAAGAGTAGTGTTTGCAAAGATATCTCACACTGATATCAGAGTGTGAGGATGAGAATGAAGGAGAGAAAAGTCATATGAGAGTGGACCATGCAAAAGTGTCACAATCCAATACTTTTTTTTAAGTTAGACAGTGACTATAGACAGGGCTTTAATATTCTACATATGAAAAATGCTTCTGGAAATCACAGGCCTCTTTGCCCCTGGCCTAAGCACAAATGAATGACTCGTGGGCACACCTAAGCCACGACCCTATGCTGCCAGACACACTGTAAAAATGTCTGGGGCCTGCATAGCCAGGAGTTTCAGTATCTGATGTGTCCTTGTAACACCCCATCCTCACCACACACAAAGTTGGTCACATAAGGACATCACTAATGTGAGAAGAAATGAGAGTACAAGGAAAACACAGCAGGCTCGGAGGCAGCAAAAACAACAGGAAACCCTTAGATATTCTCAAGGAGGGAAAGAAGGGGACTCCAACCTGGGAATCCTTGTGGAGCACTTAATATCGCTGGGCTGTCGCATCTACAGAACGCATCCAAAAAAATGACTTCACATGCCTCGCAGCTGTACCAGCGAAAGAGTTAGAGAAAAAGCATATGAACAGGTATCTGATGATCAGCAGGACACACTCGAGGCATTTCACGGTTTCATGGAAGACAATTTTTCCACGGACCAAGGAACAGGGGGATGGTTTCGGGATGATTCGAGTGCATTACAGTTATCATGTACTTTATTCCTATTATTATACTTTAATGTATAATGAAATTATATAACACATCATAATGCAGAATTGGTGGGAGCCCTGAGCTTATTTCCTGCAACCTAACTGAGGGTGATGGGAGACAAAGATAGGCAAAGTGTGTTGCTTATGTCCAGTCTACTCCATGATCTCATTTTGGCTGCTGTCACTGCAGAAAAACCCAGCTTCACAAAGATAGGATGTTGGAAATGGAAGCGGGCTTTCAGTGCTTCTGTGGCAATGTCAGGATATTCCGCCTTGACTTTAATCCAGAATGTACAGAGATGTGAAGCTGTCTCAAACACACTTTTAAGGCCACCAGCATTTGCTATCTCAAACCCTTGATCCTCTTCTAGCAGACAAAGTCAATTCACCAGGCTTACTCACAAATGGGTCAAAGATCAACTCCTTCCCAGTTCAGGAGCCTTTTGTGGTTGGGAAGGAATGCTCAAACTCTTCTGAAAGCTGAGATAGGTGACCATGCACCAGCTGGGAGAAAGAAGGCCCTGGCTCAGTCTCCTTCAAAATCTCTGCTGACGTTTGAAACATGTCAAAAATCCCAACGTTCACTCATCACCCCCATAATTCCAGTCCGGCTTTGAATGCAGCCACGTTGTCTGCCAACTTGAACACAGCTGTCACTCTCCCCTGAAGTGACAGACTGAGTTCATCGGGCAGGATGAATATGTCACACAAGCAAGTTTTGTGACCCATTCTGTGTCACTGCCATGTGCTGCCAGTGGTGACTGTTTTTCTAAAAGAAATCTCTAGAGCAGCTCTTGTAACTCAAAACTTCTGGCCAGTGACCTACCTTTAGAAACCCATCTCACTTCTGTAAGAGAAGACGTGTGTGTTCTGCGACCATCTCCTCACAGAGCTGTGCAAACAGACATGAATTAAGGGCATGTCCTTTAATGTGGTTGACAACTTTAATCACATCCTGCAAAACGCTGTTTCATTCGGGTGACATCCTCCCGATAGCCAGCATTTCTCTATGGATGACACACTGTGTAGACTCAGATTTGAAAGCGACCTCCTTAACCCGAGTAGTGAAACCAGAAAGCAGTCTAGTCATGGCAGCCACTTTGTCCGTGCATATAAGTGACCCATTCAGTTCTCCTGATATGTCATCATTCAAGACTTGACCAGTTCTGCAGCTGTGGCTGGCGACAAAAGTGCATAGGACATATCCTCAGGCACATCCTCCTGAAAATATATCGCACAAAAACGAGCATTGTTGCCTTGCTGTCAGCATTGGTAGACTCATCGACCTGGACTGCATAACACAGTGATTCATTAATCCTAACAACTATGCCTCAATATCCTCTGCTATTTCATCAATCTGTCTAGTTACGGTGCTAGCTGACAGAGGAACACGCACTATCTGAACTGCAGCCTCTCCTAAAAGTTCACAGCAAATATCCTTAGTAGCAGGTAGCATTAACTCTTCACCAATAATAGTAAGGAGCTTCTTAGCCTTAGCAATGTGGTTGGCCACTAAGAATGATCTCTCAGTGCAGACGCATCTAATGAGGTGGTGGCCTTCAATAATTGCTTCTATTCTTTATGTTCACATTTTTTTCTTTTAAAAAACTCCAAAGGCTTGTCTTATAGTGCAGGGTGCTCGGTCTCCATGTGGCAAAGCAGTTTTGAAGGTTTCATGGCTTCCCTGGATGGCTGGTCACCACATATTATACACAGTAGGCTTGGAAAATGTGAACCCCCTGTTGCAATGAACCTGTAATTTAAATAGGACTCTTGGTATTTTCTTTTAAATGCAGCTTTCATTTTGTTGGAAGTCTTAGCGTCTTCTGCTGTGCAAAGATCCAAAGATCCCATCATCGGATCTTTCCCCCTTTTCAAAGAAGCTCTCCAGCGATGTTTGTTTTTTCATTCATTTTTGATAGGGTTAACTTGTGGGCTTACTGAAACTGTGACTGAGACAAGTGAGAGACGCGAGAAAGAGGCGCAGACACAAGTGGCAAATAAAATTTACCTATTATGGTGGGCCACATGCGAAAACTAAAATAAGCGTGGGATTCTGACTTAAAGCCTGCTACCAGAGGCAGCTGCACAACTGAAGTATATCAACTGACTTGCCACTTTAAAGCCTGCCACCACATGCAGTTTGTCACTTGCCACTCACTGGTAGTTTTGATATGAGTCTGCAAGCAACTGGTTTATTATGGTCTCTGTGCAGTCAAACCTCTCTGCTAATGATCATCTGTATTTGCAGCCGCTCCCCAGCGCTAGCATCATCGCCTCAGCTCCACCCCCGATCGCCAGGCATTAGATTCTCATAAGGAGCACAACCTAGGTCCCTCGCATGCGCAGTTCACAGCAGGGGTCACGCTCCTGTGAGCAGCTAATGCCGCTGCTGATCAGACAGGAGGAGGAGCTCAGCGAACAAGCTCAGTCAGTAGAGCAGGTGTTGAGGGACAGGCATTATTCCATTCGCAGACAATACCATGAAGCAAGATAAAGAAATCTTAAGTTTTCCACTCGTGTTCAAAACTGTCTGAGCCCCGTGGAGGTAGGCCACCATAGAATTAAACCCTTAAACTCGCTTCTTTACACACTCCCAAAACCTTAGAGGAAATAGTCATTTATGCACTTTTTAATTAATTAATTTATTTATTTATTTTTGAGACAGAGTCTCACTCTGTTGCCCGGGCTAGAGTGCCAGGGTGTCAGCCTCGCTCACAGCAACCTCAATCTCCTGGGCTCAGGCGATCTCCTCCTGCATCAGCCTCCCAAGTAGCTGGGACTACAGGCATGTGCCACCGTGCCCGGCTGATTTTTTTCTATATATTTTTTTTACTTGGCCAATTAATTTCTTTCTATTTTTAGTAGAGACAAGGTCTCGCTCTTGCTCAGGCTGGTTTCGAACTCCTGACCTCGAGCGATCCTCCGGCCTCGGCCTCCCTGAGTGCTAGGATGACAGGCGTGAGCCACCGTGCCCAGCCTCACATTTTTAAATCTCTCCTATTTCAAAGTCAATTGATCTGGGCAATGACTGCTGAGTTGAAATCACAGACCTGCCCATTGCCCCAGAGATGCCCTCTCCTGGGGCAGAGGCCTTCCATCGAGTTCTCTCCCTGAATACCACAGAGGGTACTTGAGGGTAGCATTCCGGGAGGCTGGGGCCCTCGCAACCTACCTGTCTGCCATGGACTTCCCTTTCACGTCTAGGTGCTCAGCAGGTCATAGTTCCCAATAAGCACACACAAAAAACATGCCCATTCTCTTCTTCCCACTCATTAAAAATAAACCCAAGCGGTACCCAGATTTAGAACACACCTACCCATGAAAAGTAAAAATGAAGGGGGAGAGGCACTCACCCACATCATCTTTCCATTCAAGGAGGCCCTATTCCACAGCTGCTGTGGAGTTTATAATTAACAGACAAGCTTACCCAACAACAGAAATTTCTGGAATCTCTTGTAATTTACACTGGAGTCTAGCTTATTCCAAATTTAGATCACAAGCGCAGGCTAGATTCCATAGCTGAATCTGAAAGCCTTCTTGGCACACCTCTAGCTTGGGTTTCTTGTGATCACTCAGCGCTGCCTGGGGACAGCGGCTGCAGGATGACTAAGGCTCTGGCTGACCCAGCGCACGGGCAGACGCAGAGTGGCTGCTACAGTATGACATCAACAGGCCACCAAAACCTACCCCTGGCTCCATGGAGCTGTGTCAGGAGGCTCCGCTGGAGAGATGTCAGATTGCACTCAGACGTATTCTGCCTTCAACCAATCTCTGCTGTCGCTGTTCTGCGAGATTTCTGTTTCCTTTCCCACCTGCCACCCCAGAGGGAGTCCTCTCACCCCAGCTTCCACGACAAAAGAGTGCAGCGGGGCATGTCTGAGTGCCAGCCTCTGCCTGTCAGAGCGCTGAGCCACAGGGAAGACAGACGATGAGGGTGGAGGAGGGAAAGCCCTCACAGGCTGCAAGCAGTTTTGTGAGTCTTCTACTCTACCAAGAACTACGATTCTACCTAGCACTCTGGGAGGCTGAGGTGGGTGGATCATTTGAGCTCAGGAGTTCGAGACCAGCCTGAGCAAGAAGCAAGACCCTGTCTCTACTAAAAAAATAGAAAGAAATTACCAGGACAACTTAAAAATATGTATCAATATATATATGTGTGTGTGTGTGTGTGTGTGTGTATATATAATTAGCCAGGCATGGTGGCACACGCCTGTAGTCCCAGCTACCTAGGAGGCTGAGGCAGGAGGATCGCCTGAGCCCAGGAGTTTGAGGTTGCTGTGAGCGAGGCTGACACCCCAGCACTCTAGCCCAGGCAACAGAGTGAGACTCTATCTCAAAAAAAAACCAAACTACGATTCTAGAACATGAAGTCTCCTCCTTTTACAGGAAAGGGAAGTGAGGCTCAGAAATAGGAAGAAACTTGCCCAGGCCACACTATTACTTCCTGGTGGCTAAAGGACTAGATCCCAGTTCTCAAACTCCCAGCCCAGGCGTCTTTCCCTGTCACTCTAGAGACAGTACCAGGCTGTGCAGAGGGTGGTGAAACTGCACAGCAGCATGATTGGTGAGGCGCGATGTAGAACTGCCAGACACTATGTAAGACACGCACGCAGACTGCCTGCACCTATGAACGACCAGGTAGAATCCCCATTTTAGGTCAGACAGGGTAACACCTCTAACCAGGCTTATCTGACTCCAGAGCTCACCCTAACCTTGCTGTCTCTACAGGAGTACTAGAAAGATCTCCCAGTTTCCAAACACTCCCTTCAAAGGCTGGCTAGGGTGGGGACAAGTCCTTCAAGGATCACTGGAGTGAAGTGGGCCTTAAGTTCCTCTAAGTCCTCAGGACACGTGGACATTCCTGCAGGAAAGAGCACGCTGTTGGGCTGTGACCTGCCATTGATCCCTCTGTAGGCATCAGTTGTAAGATACCAGCTCTCACCTGGAGAAACAGCACATCCAAGAACTTAATGTGAGACTCAAGTTCTAACAGGGGGAGAGGAAAGAAGACCTTGGCTTTTCATCTTTTCCAACATGAAGACCATTTGTAAAAGTCAAAATTCCTCCTGCTACCTCTGGGGAAGTTGTATATTATACTTTTGGATTATATTAATTAGTGAAACACATAATGAGTAGGATTTGCCAATTTCTGAATGAACAGCACTTTTAACTGAATTTTTATTTTAGGAAACAGAAGCATTTGAAAACCCGCAGTATCGGGTGCATTGTACATGTAAGGTTGTTGGTCTACACATGATTCCACAAACCCTTTCCTTGCAATCCTAAGAGTTCAGGGCCCACAGATTAGGAAGCCTGCGGCTAGATCATGGGGTATTGCTCCTGGGGGAGCAAGACTGGGGGGAGGGTGCCTCAGAATAGGGTCCATAGGGAAAGTGGGGGCAAAGAATGAGGAAGTGGGAGACCCCAAAGCACACTTCACACACGTCACAATTTTGCTCACAACAAACCCTGCAGCCCTTTTCCCAATGGTCATCATAAAAATTAATCATGATAAATTTATACTGACATTTGGGCAGGAAAACTATGGAGCACAACCACCAATGGGAGAGATTAATATGAGAGAAGAGGGAGACAGTGTCACAGAAGAAATTTAGCTCATCCTGATGCCAAATTAAAGAGTAAAAAATCATCTAGAAAAAAACAGCAAGGCTATTCTTTACTGAAGCTTCGGGGTCTGGATTTGATCTGGATTGAACGAAAAGGACAGAAGGTAACAAAGAAAAGGGCACACACTCATGCCATGTGACAAATACATGGTCACCATTTAAGACCCCACCTTATCATTTCTCACCAGAAGGAGACTCATTTACACGTCACTACCACTAAAAGTAGGGCACCTCGTAAATCCACAGGACACATATAATGAAAGTCAAACTTAGATTCTTCAAAAGTAGGAGGAAAAAAAAAAATCAAAACAGACTTTATGCAAAGCACCTGTTATAAATAAATGAAAAGCAGTGAAATTCAAGGAAACTAATTAGTCCCCTACCTTTCCAGCTTATCCTCTCCCACTAACTTCTGTCACCAGGATTGAATATTACACTACTCAACATGCCATGCCATGGACAACTACTGCACCTTTATGTCCACACCACTGGGTATCAGGTGTGCAACAAGCTTGGTGTCCCTGTCACACTGATTCACACATGCATACACACACACACTTGCCAAAGTCCTACTCATCCTTCTTACTCAACCCCCTCGAGGCAGAACCAATATCCTCTCCTCCACATCTCCAGGGTATTCTTCCACTCGCCTCACACTTACTTCCACAACAGCACTGGCCATGGGGATTAGCAAAGCCACATCATCACTGTGTCTCACTCCTCTTTCTACTCGCAACACCAAGCTCACTGCTGAACACAGAATGCTTAACAAAAGCATGTTGCAGAAACAAAGGAATGAATGGGTAATTAAGGAGAAAAGCTTCTGATACTGATTGTATGAGGATCACCTGTTCATGAAACCATCCTAATGGTTTAGGATTGAATTACTGACAGGGAAGCCTTGTGAAAAATCACAGGAAAATATCTAATCCCACAATGTCCCCAGTAACAGCTAAAGATCAATCCTATCAGCTCGTTCTCTACTCTCTCTCTCTCTTCCCCAGCTGACTAGGTGACACGCAGGGCGCCCTGCCAGGGTTCCACGTTCACAACGTCTGAAAAGAGCAGAACTCACAGAAAGGAAATGTAAATCTTTCTCTTTACATCCACCAGCCCACTGCCTTTTAAAATTTGTTTTATAGCCTCAAGGAGTTCCTGAGGAGTCCCGAGTGGACAGAAATGGGTGGCAAACTCCAGGCCTTAGTTTCCTGCCCAAAACCATATCTCAGGGACAAAAATCACATCCCCTGTGATAAGCCTAACTACATTTGAGAGATAACCAGTTTTCCAGAAGAAAAAATAGGAAAGACGGACAACCTGATGTCTTGCAGCTGCCTCCTGCTAATTACTCTACAGCCACTTCTGTTATCATCATCATCATCTCACCAAGAAGAGAGGAGCAGATGCAGAAGTTTCACAACACCCTGTTAATTTGGCTATAGCCATAAATCTTCACCCCCTAAATAAAAAGCCTGATTGCCTTATTTTCTATGCCAACATATCTCCCTTTCTTTCACCCTGTTAGTCCTTTTCTACCTAGAAAAAGTAAAATAAATTTCTTCTATCCTGATCTTTATCTGGAGAAATCTTTCTCCAAACCCACATGCACTAGCTCTCCACCCTTATAATCATTGGGGAAAATCTATTTCTCTAGCACTGAACTAACTAGTCACTTTCCCTCCCCTGGTAACTAATACTACATATGTTATCTAACAAGATGAAAAAGGAAAAGTGGGTTTTTTTCCATCAGAAGGTTTGAATGAGACACAATGGTTCCAAACAGTAGGTAATCCCTGAACCTTTCTAAAGAGCCTTAAAGAAAGCTAAACACTGGGTGAGGAAAATTTCCAACTGGCCCTTTGCTTTTATTCCCTGCACCTTTCCACTCTCACTGATAATCAAGACAAGGTACACTCACCTGGCTTGTTTCCTTCCCTCTCATGGCCCAGCTGCCCCTTGGTGTTCAAACCGCACGTGTAAACTTCCCCATCCTCCAGCAGGAACACGGAGTGGTTTCCTCCACAAGCCACTTCCTTCACGCTCCTGTCCGATATGAATCCACACACCTGCGGCTCAGCCACGATGCCTTGCAGGTTGGCGCTGATCCCAGGTTGGCCCAGAGACCAATATCCCCAACATAACATTGTTCTTATCTTTCAGGGAGTCATGTAGCCTAGAAGAGAGTTTTGCAAAAAAAAAAAGGTTAAAAAAAATTCTTTTAATGTCAGAGAAAATTGACTCGAGTAATAAATGTAACCAATTTAAAAAATAACCTCCTCTTAATATTCTTCATATACCTTATATCTCAAAATAAAACATTATTGTTAAAGTAGATAAGTTATAATGATGCTATAACTTCGTATTTTAGTAAGAGTGTCAAAAACATGTTTAAACAAATTTTGATGAAATCATCTGAACACTCCTTTGTTTTTGGTGACTTGGAGTTGAAAGAGAGGCTATGTAGAAACTTTTTCCCCTTTATTCTATGGTTACTGCTTGTTCTTTGTTTTATGTCTTAAATTTAACTTGTTTTCTCCTGGTAAATCACAATCCATGCAGATTTTCAAACGCATTAGTATGAAGTTACACCAAGTGTTCATCATTCTATTAAATGTCTTGTGTTTCAATTATGTATCCATTTTCATTCCAGTTTTGGTTATTTCTGCCATGTCTTTTTTAATAAATAAGTTTTAACTAGTAAAAAAAAAAAACCAAATTTTGTTTGTTTGAAATGAATGAATGAACACTGACTACATGTGGTTTTCAAGTCACTGCTAAAGAACTCTGGGTACAGGAAACTGGCTAAAAGAATCTTTGCAAACCATCAAGGTCTTATAAAAAAAAAGTACAAGTTCCTATTTAAAACACCAAATGAAGGAGCAATGGAAGCCTGTGATATGGATGCAACTGGAACCTGGCCTTTAAGTAGTAGATTCTATGGTAGACAGTAGCAGATGAATTTTGAGAACAAGGATATCTAACACTCAGTTTGAAATTGTTACCTGTTCGGTAACGACTTCTCAGAATCCCAAACCTTCGATCAAATTAAAACACATGGCCAGGTGATGGCTCATGTCTATAATCCCAGAACTTTTGAGAGGTCGAGGCAAGAGGATTGCTTGAGGCCAGGAGTTCAAGACCAGACTGGGCAACAGTGAGACCCCATCTCAAAAAAAAAAAAAATTTTTTTTTTTGTTTTTAATCAGCCAGATGTGGTGACATGCTCCTGTAGTCCCTCCCAGCTACTCGGGAGGCTAAGGCAGGAGGATTGTTTGAGCCCAGGAGTCTGGGGTTACAGGGAGCTGTGATGATGCCACAGCACTCTAGCCTAGGCAGAGAGTAAGACTCTGCCAAAAAAAAAACAGGTGAATTTATCAATCAACCTACAAAATGTACAGGATAGAATTTTCACTAATTTCTATGAATCTAAAGGTACAAAGGAGAAAGCTAATTGCTATTCTGTGCAAATTCAGCTTAAAATGACGAACTCCTTTCTCCCAAGGTAAAAGCATGCCCAAATAGCTACAAATTAAAGATTACAACACTGATGAAATTAATTCTTTCAGTCCTTCTTGACAACAATGACAGTATTAGTCCTTAACTCAATGATGTTAATTTGTATGTACAACTTAAATTTTACAACTGCCTTATGGTAATCCTGACTTACTCTTTGAACTCTTGAGACTTTTAAGAAAGGGCCCAAAATAAAATATAAAACTGAATCTCAATCTGCTGCCTTAACCTGAAAGTTCTGCTTCTTGCTAATATTTTTATTCTTGTCTAGAAATCCATACTAAAAGTGTATTAAAATTAAACATTATTCTTTGAGTTCCTTGCAAAGACTGGGGGGCAGGAGAAAGAAAAAATGCAAAACTAGCAGGGTGGTAGCGGTGGTAGTAAGGATTTACATTTAAATAGACCAGCAAGATCACATAATCTATCCATAATTTAGTTCTCCCAACTTGTCCAATTGCTATTACCTGCACTAATAGATTTTTAATGTTTCGTAAGTTTGTCTTCTCTCTCCTACCAATAATTATATAAGCAACATCATAATGCATCAGTCACTGTGCTAATATGCATTTTATATCCTTATCTCATTTCATCTTCACAACCCCTGTGCCATAAATATGATTTTTAGCCTCATTTTCAGATAAAACAAGGCTCGCAGAGAACAAGCAGCAACCCAAGGTCACGCAGCTGAAAGGAACAGAACCAGGCTATATATCTAGGCCTGACACCAATGTCCACACTCACATCCACGGGACCACACTGCCACCCAAGTGGATTTACCTTATTAATATGTTATCTATAAGATCAAAACACATAAAAATAATTAAATACTTGCAAAATGACTACGTTGTAGTCAGTATGCAGTACAGGATGTTCTGAAAACTTGAAAATAAAGTTCCTCTCTAAGAGTGAAACTAGTCAGAATGAAGAGATATTGGATGAGATTGGGTAGCTGTAGCATTAAGCCTAGTATAAACAATAGGTCTAAAAATGTGGTACCAAGAAGGCATGGATATATGTGTACACAAAGATATGCAAATAATGCTCACAGTGGCTTTATTCAATGACCCTGGCCAACCCAAGCAAAGACCACCACCCCTAAGCAATAGCACGTGACCCACACCAAGCCAATCAGAGAATGCCACCCCAAAGCCATACCACATGACCCACATCAAGCCAATCAGAGAACACCACCCCTAAGCAATAGCACTTGACCCACACCAAGCCAATCAGAGAATGCCACCCCAAAGCCATACCACATGACCCACATCAAGCCAATCAGAGACCACCACCCCAGCAATAGCACATGACCCACACCAAGCCAATCAGAGAACACCACCCATAAGCAACAGCACTTGACCCACATCAAGCCAATCAGAGAATGCCACTCCTAAGCCACAGCACATGACCCACACCAAGCCAATCAGAGAACGCCACCCCTAAGCCATGGTGATTGGCGAAGGAAAAGATTCTCACTCCCAACTGGGCCAGAGTCCTTCCCCAGTAAGTTCCATGGATCTTTGATGGAAAACTGCCTTTTGCCTCTGAAAGATAACTGAGGCTGCCGAAAGCTACCTTCCCTGCCACGTGGAGGAGACCTGTAAGAGATTCTGAAGCTACCTAGGCATAAATATTCAGACAGGAGACAGACAAGAGTCCCAGGGATGTTGACAGAGCCTTTTAAGCCCCTCCTGCCTGGTGCCAGCACTCCCACCTTGACTCTAAGCACAAGTGGGCTTCATTATTTTTGGATTTCACACTTAGGAATTTGCCTACTCACTGAAATTTATTTGGAAACCCCAAACCAATATTACTTGGAGTGCTTTTTCAGTCATTCCCAGACATGAGCAGAGAGACAAAAAACTGAATCACCCTACGTGCGTGTTCCTGGCTAAAGGCACAAGGCTATGCTCTTTGTCATTTCAACTCAACTGTAAACAAGTGTCCTTTTTGCAGTCTATTTAGTGCCACATTTTTTGCGCTTTTTTGTTGATGATTTTGCTGTTTAAAATGGCCCCCAAGCAGAGAAGTGAAGTGCTGGCTAGTGTTCCTACATTCAAGAAGGCTGTTATGTGCCTTACAGAGAAAATGTGTGTTAGACAGGTTTCCTTCATGCATGAGTTACAGTGTTGGCCATGAGTTCAATGTTAATGAATCAACAATAGGGTACATCCAAAAATGGAAGAGGAAATCCACCAATCCGTATGTGAGGCCACTCCAGAAAGTGCTAATGTAATATCTATAGTGCATAATGAAGCCACAGAAAAGATGGAAAAGCAGCTAAATTGGTGGATTCACGAGATGACAACCAAAAAAACCAAAAAGCACAGCAGACAGCATTGATGTGAGGCTAAAATCCAACAACATTTATTGTCACATTACCCAGGGTCAGGAAAATGTTAAACCTTTCTCAATTAGTGTTTTATTACAGAGAAATATTGCATATAATTATTTATAATATATACTAAATAAGGTGTCTAGACAGAAACACACATAAAACAAGGGATGTATTGATCAACTGACAAAAATGCCGTGACCAGAGGCTCTCAGGAACCTAGCCCTGTATTTCCTAAGAAGTGATAGCTCTGTATTCACTAATCTGGTGTTCACAGTGACTTTTAAGTACATGACTACTGCAAATAATGAGAATCAACTACATATAATCTAGTAAGTCCCTTTGTTGTTTAAGCTTATTTAAGCTTGTCCAAATTGGGTTAGGTCTTTCCCTTGCATAAAAAAACTCCTGAATTATATTATTATATTATTAACAACAATAGCAGGTAAGACAATTTGAGCTTACTCTAGGTCTGGCACTTTTCTATGCGCTTCACAGATATAGTAACTCATTTAATCTTCTATGCAACAGGTACTGCTATTATCATCTCTAATTGAAGAAAACTTCAAATACTCTTTCCCATGTGGGTTCTAGTAATGGAATCTTCAAGTAGCCCAGTAAAAGCTGTGAACCAAGAAAATTAAATAGCAACTGCAAATTAAATGTATCCCTATGAATGGAATATCAATCCTAATTATAAATATGGTCTAGGTCATCATAATGCTCTGCCAAAACTACAGCAAGAGGCACTAAGATTATCTAGCTTTCAGAAGAGAAGTCTAATGCATTGAAAAAAGCCAGCCATTAATACAGCTTTCACTTAAAAGCACACTCCAGGCCAGGCGCAGTGGCTCACATCTGTAATCCCAGCACTCTGGGAGGCTGAAACGGGAGAATTTGAGTTCAGGGGTTCAAGACTAGCCTGAGCAAGAGCAAGACCCCGTCTCTACTAAAAATAGAAAGAAACTAACTGGCCAACTAAAAATATATAGAAAAAACTAGCCAGGCATGGTGGCCCATACCTGTAGTCCCAGCTACTTGGGAGGCTGGGGCAGGAGGATCGCTTGAGCCCAGGAGTTTGAGGTTGCTGTGAGCTGGGCTGACGCCATGACACTCACTCTAGCCTGGGCAACAGAGTGAGACTCTGTCTCAAAAAATAAAAAAGAAAAAGAAAGAAAAGTACACTCTAGTTGAACCCCTAAATCTGGTAGCTGTTCAGTTCCAGCCCCTCCATTTCCTGCCTCTTATTTCCCCTCACAAAACCAAAGGAAGGGACACTTTCAAAGGACCATTTTCTCTCCATGCCACACCCAGTACTCTCCTCAGTCCTCCTCTATTCTTGGTAAGAGATTCAAGATAATCTTAGCAGGGCTTAGGGGTCAAAAGGACTGAAATCCACGCCCTGAATTAACCACATTAGCTGTGAAATCTGGGGGGAGATGTTTAACCACTCTAAGCTTGTTTCCTGTCTCTAAAATGGGGAAAAGAGTGGTAGGGTGTTGTAGGATTCATGAGAAAATGCGTGTAAAAAATGCTCAGCGTGGTACCTGGCATGTCGTAGTAAGTGACCAATAAATGTCTGCTGTTTTAGTCACTGTTACTCCTACTCCTAGTGCCCTTCTTTGAGACCTCAGCAGACAGGAGGGTCCCCAAAAGAGGCTGGGGGTGTAACTCCTTTCTTCATCACTGTGATTAGCATAAGCTGTGTCCTGCCAAACCTGCCATACAGCAAAGCAGCAACCCTGCGATCCGCCATAACTTTCAGGAAGAGTATTTGAGGTTGCTAGAAGACAGTTTTTTGTATTTTCTTTGTAAATTCTTGAGAAGGTTTGGGTGGGGGTGGGGAGAGGATAGAAAAATCTTTTTACCAGTCCTAGTGAGCTGAATGCTAAAAGACAACCTTCAGTTCCTAAACTTTGTCTTATAATTAGACTATGCACACAGCAGCCTAACAACTGATTCTTACTCCTTTGTTTGAAAGTCACTGAAACCTAAGTAACACTCAAGCAGAACTTCTAATCTCATTTAAGATGGGGATAAGCTCCCTTTCAAATAAGTTTAGAAGCAATTACCTGAAGAGTATGTATGTATAGAGGGTTTTTTTTCAACAGCGGGAAAAGACCATGTCCAACCCTTCAGTGCTTTGCAATTATTCCCCAAATCTAAACTTTAAATAAAGTTGGAAGCAAAACTCAAATGCAGAATTAAACTCTGGTAAGAAAAAAGGGCTGGGCGAGGTGGCTCACGCCTATCATCCCAGCACTATGGGAGGCCAAGGCAGGCGGATAGCTCAAGGTCAGGAGTTCCAGACCAGCCTGAGCAAGAGCAAGACCCCGTCTCTACTAAAAATAGAAAAGAAATTAATTGGCCAACTAAAAATATATAGAAAAAATTAGCCGGGCATGGTGGTGGCGCATGCCTGTAGTCCCAGCTACTTGGGAGGCTGAGGCAAGAGGATTGCCTGAGTCCTGGAGTTTGAGGTTGCTGTGAGCTAGGCTGATGCCCCAGCAACAGAGTGAGACTCTGTCTCAAAAAAAAAAAAAAAAATGATTCATTCTAATGACATGCTTTATTGTCAAAAATGTTACTACCACGGGCACAAATGGCACAGAAGGCAAAGAGAAGTTTTCAACAATGTAGATCCAACTCCTAGCTCTTTTCCCTCTCTCCTCCACTTCAGCTGAACTTCAGGCCCTGACCCTTTCAGCCAAAACGGAAAATATTCCTACCTCTCCCCCATCATCCGCTTACAGGTGGGTGCGTTCTTTGATACCTGGTGCTGGGCTTTGTGAAGGTAGAAGAATGATCTCTCCACTGTCTGCTTAGGCTGGGCTGCCTTCAAAGGACACCAAATTGCATTGAAAAGCCTAACAGTACCAAGCCAAGAATATGCGACAGCCAGAACTCCTATAGAGAGCTCATGAGAGTATAAATTGGCATAACCTCTTGGGAAAACAAGTTGGTATTACCAAGCAAAAATGAAAATGTGAATACCTCACAGCACAGTAATTTTACTCCAGGGCATATGACCAGCACTGTCCAACCTATTAAACATCTATGGTGCTCCTGCATTATGCTAAGAACTGGAGATACAAAGATGAGTATAACCTGGAAACTAAGAACTTTCTACAATGATAGAAATGCTATATATCTGCACTGACCACTACGGGAGCCAGTAGCCATATGTGGTTACTTGTGACTACTTAAAATATGGCTAATACAAGTGAAGAACTGAAAATTTAATATTATTTAAATATTATTTAATGTAATTTAATTTAAATTTTAATATTATTTAAATTTAATGTAATTTAATTTAAATTTTAATATTATTTAAATTTAATGTAATTTAATTTAAATTTTAATATTATTTAAATTTAAATTTACTGAAATTTTAATATTTAAGCCATATATATGGCTTAAATATTAAAATATTAAATTATTAAATATTAAATTATATTAATTAAAATATTAAAAAATATATATATGCCTAGTGGCCATCTTACTATACAATACAGTGAGAAACTCATAAACACACACACCAACATATATGTACAAGAATATTCATTTCAGCATTATTTGAAATAGAAAAAACAAAAAACTACCCAAATATCCATCGATAAGAAAATAAACTGTGGCACATGCATAAAATTCAATACTGTACAGTAGTGAAAAAATAAATGAATCCATCTATAAGCATCAGTGTAGCTAAATCTTAAAAACAGTGTTAAGTCACAGAAGAATTCAGAGTTATGCACTTTTGCAAAGTTCAAACACAAGTATGACATGTTACCTCGAAATTGAAAACTCAGTGGTAATAAAGCTACAAAAAAAAGCAAACAAAAATCATAAACACAAAATACAAGGGAATGATTGTGGAGACAGGAGGGATAGAAGGACTAATCTGGAAGGAGCACAAAGGGAGGCACTTTAATAGCACGGCTGACTGTCTGCTTCTGTTCTTTTATTGTTATGTTTCTTAACGTATACGTTACACATGTGATTTTATGCTTACAAATACTTCACAATACAATAAAAAATGAAAAGTGCTGTTCAGGCAGGATCACCGCTCCCCATACCTCCTCCAAATCTAAACTTTAAATAAAGATTTAGATTCCCCAAATTAGATTTGGGGAACAGCCTGTCCACGTGCGGACTAGGAGCTTCCCCATGAAGGAACCAGGTTTTACTCATCTTTGTGCCTTCCGTGCACGAGCACACTAGAGGCTTGGTAAGTGCCTGGTGAACTGAACCCCAATCTGAGAAAAACAGAATTCCTACAATCTCAATTCATTACCAGTTTTGTTTTCCAGATAATGTTAAAGATTTCCTATGCAATAACAAAAAATAATAATGTATTAATATTTCCTCCATGCTAAAATGTCCTCTCTCCTCACCACATTTTAGCAGATCTGAAAGGAGAATTTCTTCTACGATGGAAGCTGTCATTAAATGGTGTGTTTAAGTATCATCTCGGCACACTAGAATTGAGGAATGGAAGCTCCACGAAGGAAGCACCAAGCCTCTTTTGTTCATTTCTCTATCCCTAGAGACAAGACTGGTGTCTGGCACATAGTAGGCGCTCAATAAATAGTTGCTGAACAAAGAAAAAGTAACACTATTACTGCAAGCCTACTATGTGTCTGGCTCTACAATTAAAAACTTTATACAGATTAATTTACCTTTTGTGATAACCCCAGGGTTAGCAAGGTCAAGTCAACTGACCAAAAACATGTAATAAGTAAGTAGCTGAAATGGAAACTTACTAAACAGCAAAGGCAGGATTCAAATCTCCTCTACCAGACTCCAAAGCCCATGCTCTTAAGCATGACACTACATCATCTCCCAAACAAAACAAAGCCAAGCCATACTGCTTTCTCCAACTTTGAAAATAAAAGTTTAAAGAAGATGTTGACACAAGAAGTGAGCTCATATTAGCTCAATCACTGATGATGTTCACAGGCAACTAGAATCCACGTTACCAGTAGGGAAGGGATGAGTGAAGCAATCTTAACAGAGTTAACTAGCCTTTCCTTCATGTCTACTCTGACTTATAATAAAACGAGTTCACGTGCACAGAAATACATGCCCCTGCCACTAAGTACTATTTCTAAATGAAGTAAATGTCTAAAGGGGACAGAGTTATATAATCAAAGCTATCATCTTATTGAAGAGGCCTTAAAAGTCCATTTGATCCAACCCCTAAGCAAGAGACTTACATTACTAACTCCATTTTAGAAGCCAAGTAACTCTGGTCCTCTAAGAAGCAAGCTATTGAAGGACAGACAGAAACCAGGTCTTCTACCTCCTGGGCTCACCTTGTTCTCTTCACTACCTCACAGCAGAAGGAAGGTGTCACATTTGTTTAGGTCCCTCTCTAGGAAGCTGTACCAGCCTGAGTGCTTTACCTGCATGCATTGTCTTCTTTAAATACTCTTATTAATTCTGCGAGTTAGATATTATCTCCATTTACAAGATGAGAAAACTGAGGTCCAGAGAAATGAAGTAACTCACCACAGGTCACACGCTTGGCATTTGGACGAGAAGCCAGAAAGGTTCCACCACGCCTCCCAGATCTGCAAGTGAAAGAGTAATTAACATTAGTGCACAACTCTGCAAAGTGCTTTCATGCTATTGACAACAGACAGACAGGAGTTAATTTTTGAAAAAAAGAATACTTTTAAATTACTCAAGCTTGAATAATCCCCAAACACTGTACCTCAAGACTGGAGTTTGGTTAAGATACCATTAAGATAACCCGTATCTACCCAATTATGAAGATATCAATCACCCCTAAAAGTGAACTAGAGACATAGACGTCACCTTATAAAATTCCTGACATTTGATAGAGAGTAGTAAAAATCCAATTACTTTTAAAAACTCCCATTTAGGTTAGAAAGAGAAATTTTTGGACGCTGTTGGAATTGTTTCAATTCTATTTATTTTTGCACATATCGCACATACTATAGTTTATTTTGCCACAACTGTTAGGAAGACTTTCCTTTTGTTCCTTCTCATTATCATATCTCTATCATGCAAAACAAGAAGAGATTATCTGAGAGATACCTTATGTCTCCCAAAAGTAAAAGTTCTGCATGATTTTACGATATTATCACCATAACTTTATTTTTACCTTCTTATGTAGAAAATCCCAATCAATTTGGAAAATATTACTTATATTTCTGAAACAAGCAAAACTATCTGGTGTCTCCACTGCTCTCATTAAGGATAACAAATGTTCTTAGTTGGTCATACAAATCTTAAGAAATTTAAATTTGTTCTTCAGAATGCAATGCTATAAGCAATGGCTTCGACCATACCATTTGGAACATTTTGGAATCCCTGTTTCTTTTTTCATAAATGAAACTCCAGCTACTTAATGAACAAGTAGAACTGCATGCTAGTTAACACTTTTTTTTTTTTCCATGCCAAAGGAGGAGTTTTGCCAAAGAGGTTTCTAACCTGTCTCCTTGATTCCTGCATTATTCTTTCTCCAGAAAGTTCCTCAATAGGGGTCAGATAATGATGTGGAATAGGTAATTCCTCTATTTTGCTTTAAAATATGTCATTCATTTACTTTGCTTTTTTTTTTTTTTTCCTGCTTTATAATGTTACTCCCTCCTCCCCCCAGGATAAAGGAAAGTACAAAAAGGAGAGAGAGCTTCACAGTAATCTGCCTACTAAAATATGATACCCTCTTCTCTCTCTAGCCACTGCATTTTAAAAGGTCATTAATCCTCATTTTTTTCCCCTTTCTCCTCAGTCTGGAGTTTTAAAAAAATCAGCTCCCTTGGTGTTATCAAAGCATCAAATAAAAGGTTCTGGAAATAGCGTCCTATTTGTGGAAAGTGCCAGAAGACACACGCACAAAAAAAAAAAAAAAATGGAAGAGCAGGTCCTTGAACCGTCTTTCCCGACGCTTTCTGCGTGTGACGAAGGCCAGCCAAATCCTGGAAGGCTTAGCAATGAATTTAAGGTACCGGTGTGCAAGCTAAAGTGACAATGCAATCGGGGAACAGCCAGAAGCAGCGACCGCCCGACGGGCCGACGGCCAAGTTCAAACACTCGTTCCCGGAGCCCCCGCCGCCGCGAGCGCAGGATGGCCGCGCGGTCGCGTCGCGTCGCGTCTGGGCGCCGTCCCCGCGGGCCCGTCCGACTCGGGTCCCGCGCGCCCTGCCCCGCCCCGGTGTGCCCACGCCGCGCGGCCACACACGCGCGACTCCAGGTCCCACCTGCCCGCCGCCGTCCGAGCCCCCGCCACAGCCCCGCGCCGGTCCCCGCGCTGACGCGCCGGCTGGCTGACACACCCGCGCGCACGCACGTGTCCCCACACACACACACACCCGCGCCCCGGCCCCGCCCCGGAGGCGGACTCGGGCGAGGCCAGCCGGCACCGCCTCCGCGAGGTGGGTGGCGCCGGGCCCCGCCGCCCCGCCGGCGCTGTCACCGCGGACGCCGCGCCCCGCATCCTCGGCGCAAAGTCCTCTCCCGGGCCCCCGTTCCGCGGGGAGGAGTCCGCGTCCCTCTCAGAAAAGACGTCCCCGAAGCCCCAGGAGGGACGTCCGGGCCGGGGGAGCGAGGGACGGCAGGGTCCGCGCGGTGACACTCCGCGTCGCGGCAGTGTCCCCGCGGGGTGCGGGCGGGAGGCGCGCCCCCATGTGGGAGGCTTTTCCAGCCCTTCCCGGCGCGGGGGCTGCGGGGGCGCCAGGCGGCCGCGCGCGACGCCCGGGGGCGCCCCGACCTCCCCGCGCCCCCGCCCCGGGTCGTCGCGGGAGGCGCCCCGCGGCCGCCCCTCCGGGAGCCGCGCGCTGACAGCCGCGCCGGGAGGGACCCTCCCCGGCCCCGGGCCCCCGGCCCCCGGCCCGCGCACCTCTGCGGCCGCGGCGCCGCGGCGTGGGCTTCCGACCGTCACGGCCCCTCAGGCTGGGCTCGGGCTCTCTCGGTTTTCGGCGTCACAATAATAAGGAAGTTTCCCCGCAAGCCTGCGGGCGGCGGAATGCGCCGCGGGAGTGACTTCGCGCCGGGCCAATGGGCGCCCTTCTGGGGCGGGCGCCGGCCAATGGCAGCCGCCGCGGCGCCGGCGGGGGCGGGGCGGCGGGCTCCCCGCGGGCGGGAGGCGGGGAGAGGCCCAGGCCCGGGAGGGAGGCGCGAGCGGCCCGAGGTGACAGGACCCGGGCGCGGGGACGGCGGCGCGGCGTGCCGGCCGCGGTCGAACCGCGAGACACTGAGCGTCCGCGTTGAGATAAGAATGCGGGACTGATCAGCGGCTGGTCTGAAGGTTCTGGGCTCTGGTTTTTATTATTTATGCAGAGGTGACCGCAAGCCTTGGGGACGGGGACGGGGGTCGAAAGCTTGCGGGCGAGCGCGGGAGTCTTCTGTTTTACTCACCAATGTAGGACCGCGGGTGGGAGAGGCGGGAACGAGCCGCTGCGGCCGCCGGCTTCCTTCTGGAGAGTTGGGGACGGAAGAGCAGGGCGACACTGCAGAAGAAAGCAGGGCTTGGGGACACTGGAGGGTGGGGGCTGGGGGAGCGTGAAAAGAAAAGTCCCTGAGCATCAGATCTTAAACCTTGTAATCTGAAAGACACCCTGTGGCCTAAACCCAGTAACAGATTAAAAAAAAAAAAAAGTTTGTCCTTTTCTCTCCTACTTTCCCTGACACTGAATGTCAGAGCTTCCTCCTCCTCCCCAAGGTCACAAGTGCTTTTTAGACTTGCCCTGGTCCTTATCTGATCCACAGATAATCTTTTTAAGAAAACATTCTCGCAAAGGTAGCTCCGTGTGTCTGCCACCCCTCTCCCCCTTAAATTTGAAACGCAGGACGCTAGGAAAGTCCAGCTTGAATCCAAAGGAACAACTCTCCCAGTGGGAGAATTTCTATAACCTGGCAATTTGAACCAAAAAGGAACGCCCTTTGAGGCTGGATTCTTTGCAAGGACGTTCAGATCACCGCAGGTCTGCAGTTAACCTGCCAGAGAACCTAACTGATTGATTAATTAGGGGAAAAAATTTTTTAAAGAGTGATATCTCCTGGAGATGAGAATGAGCCCTCAGTGAAATAAAGCAAATTGTCAAACACACCTGAAGCAGGAAAGATTAGAAGGCAGAATCTCACTTATCAGGTAGCTAAGGTCATCTAGGAAAATAAGAGAAACCTTTGACTTTTGAATCACACCGGACACTTCTAGAAACACTGAGGACCAGAGTTCCAGCAGTGTGGCAGTTTCACAAAAGTTTAGTCCATTGCAAAGATGAAATCCTAATTTAGAGATAATATCACCAAAAAGAACTGGGGAAATGGTCAGAGAGAGAGGAGGCAGAGTAGGAAGGAGGATACTTGAGAAGGAAAGAGTGAGATCCTGTTTTCTTGTGTCACATGTGGGGTTTGTGATCAATCAGTGTTTGGGTTGAATGATCCCGCCTGTGCCTCAGGTGTATTTCATAGGAAATTTCATCTTGAGAAAAAGGGGGGTTTATCAAAGACTCAAACCTCGAGGTGGGGCAGGAGTGATGTTTAAATAACAAACTAAAGTACTTTACACAATAAACAGCCAGACCCTGGAAACTTAGATGTAGAACAAACAGAAAATACCATAACAGTGCATTTTATTTTCTTAACTGATCCAATGTATAATGGCAGTTTCCTCAGCAAGCAAGTCCTGCTCCCTTTACCAAAATGGCTTTAAATGGCCCCAGCACCAACAATACTCATGTTTTTTTGTTTTGTTTTTTGAGACGGGTCTCACTCTATTCCCTGGGCTAGAGAGCAATGGCATCATCACAGCTCCTGGGCTCAAGAGATCGTCCTGCCTCAGCCTCCCAAGTAGCTGGGACTGCTGCAGTTACATGCCACCATCCCTGGCTAATTCTTCTTATTTTTTGCAGAGCCGGGGGTCTCACTATGTTGCTCAGGCTGGTCTTGAGCTCCTGGCCTCAAGCAAAACCTCCTCCCTCGGCCTCTCAAAGTGCTAGGATTACAGGCATGAGCCACCATAACTTTTGACGGAAGCAAGGGACCATGTGGTCCAGCTCTGTCACCAGGCAAATGACGAGCCCCCCAGGACAAGAGCAATAATGCTCAAGGCCTCTGTACTTCTGCATGAACACATACTGATTTGCTCCATTCTTCACAGCTCACTTCATAAAATTCGTGTATCTATTTCAAAGTGAAACAAATTTTCAATGGAATAGGAATACCTTTAACGGTGACTTGTTTTCTTTCTTCTCTGTGTTTAACTTACTTGTCCTGCAGACAAACATTCACTCGGTAAACTTAGAAAGAGAACAGATAGACTTCTGATATCTTGGGTAAAACCTGTGGAAAAAAACAGGTCACTTGAGGACATTCTGTCTCTCAGATACACTTTTTTTTTTTTTTTTTTGAGACAGTCTAGCTCTGTCTCCCTCACTTGGAGAACAGTGGTGTTATACTTGACTGCAACCTCCAACTCCTGGGCTCAAGCGATCCTCCTGCCTCAGCCTCCCAAATAGCTGGGACTACAGGCATGTGCCACTACACCCAGCTAATTTTCCTATTTTTAGTAGAGACAGGGTCTGGCTCTTGCTCAGACTCCTGACTTCAAGCAACCTTCCCACTTCAGGCTCCCAAAGTGCTAGGATTATAGGCAAGTTTCTTCACCTGTAGGAGATGAATTAGGTAAACCTGTCTGATTACTGGACAGGTAAAATGTGTGCATCCTACAGGGCTACATAAAGACAAAGATGTTTCTTAGTCACCTGCCCTTGGTATAGACAATATTTAAGGGAAAAATTAGTCGCAAACCTTTTTTTCACTGTTTTTGGTTGTTTAATATAAAAGGTCTGTGTATACCCAGGCTAAGCTTATTGAAAACTGTCCTGTAACACTACAGCATTAAGTTATTAATGTGAAAATAGCTTAGAAGACATCATGTAATTCTATATTGCCATCAATCAAATAATCGTTAACTGTGATTGAATATGTTCCATATGTTGTGTTTCTAGACAAGAAGCATCATTCCTGACTACGAAGAGCTTGTAGCCATTATGATTATTCCTTTATTTTTACTGAAACCATTCAGAGTTTGTTTGAATTTTTTTCTTATCAAGACCTTTGAATGAGCCAGGCAAGATGGCTCATGCCTGTCATCCTAGCACTCTGGGAGGCCAGGGCGGGCGGATTGCTCGAGGTCAGGAGTTCGAAACCAACCTGAGCAAGAGCGAGACCCCCATCTCTACTATAAATAGAAAGAAATTAATTGGCCAACTAATGTATATATAAAAAAAATTAGCTGGGCATGGTGGCACATGCCTGGAGTCCCAGCCACTCGAGAGGCTGAGGCAGGAGGATCGCTTGAGCTCAGGAGTTTGAGGTTGCTGTGAGCTAGGCTGATGCCATGGCACTCACTCTAGCCTGGGCAACAGAGTGAGACTCTGTCTCAAAAAAAAAAAAAAAAAAAAAAGACCTTTGAATGAAGCACAAGAACCTTACCTTAAATATAAGAAACTTGTTCCTATTATATATATATATTAAAATGTATTAATGATAACAGGATTGGATGATTGAACATTTTCTAAGAAAGCCTTTAAGCTGAGCATTGGCTTGTCTCTGAAGTTTTCATGCAGTAACACTTTTAGGAAGTGACATATTTTCCTGAAGCTTTCTCTTTTCAAACGTCCCAAAAATTGTACTCTTGAAAATGGCATCAAGCGTTTCACTGTGACTAGACTGACAAAATGAGTACTTCGGGGAATGCAGCAAAGATCATTGTTTGTGACCATGTAGCTGCATCAAGTGTGTGTATTTTAACTGCCCCAAATCAGGCCGTTGTTTTACCTTTCTAGAGGCAACGAAAGAATTCAAAAATTTACTTGTGTCAAACCAAAAGAAAATCATAAAATTGAAAAATCCCCTTTCTTGGAACTTTTAGGAAATCTGGGTCAAATGAAATTTAAGGAATTTTTTTATATCCTAGAAAAGCTAAAGCGAACCTGTGCAATTTCAAAAGGGCATGCTTACAATGATATTAGATGGCTTTGTAGGTTGACCATGAAATCTGGAAACACAGGCAAATGTACCTAATAAGTGGTTTGTTGTTGTTCCATGATATGATATGTTAAATGTGTTGTCCCTTGTAACAATGCATAGTTCATGTTACAGTGAGCATGGTGCTTCCACATGACATTTTCCTCGATCCCAGCAAAAGCAGCTGTGATGTGTTGCCTTGGAGAATTTCTCCTGATTTTTACTGAATAAACCTATACCTGTAGCATACCCTAGAAGAAGTAAATAAGCAGGAGGTTCACTCTGTAAAGTTGACATATGATATAATATGATATAATTTACTTACTATAAATCTGTAAAAAATAAAATAATGTTGTCTGTGTTTCCAGACTTTATGGCCACCCTTTTTTTTATTTTATTTTTTATTTAATTTTATTTTTGAGACAGAGTCTCACTGTGTTGCCCGGGCTAGAGTGCCGTGGCATCAGCCAAGTTCACAGCAACCTCAAACTCCTGGGCTCAAGCGATCCTCCTGTCAGCCTCCCGAGTAGCTGGGACTACAGGCATGCGCCACCATGCCCTGCTAATTCTTTCTATAAATTTTTAGTTGGCCAATTAATTTCTTTCTATTTTTAGTAGAGATGGGGTCTCAGCACCTGGCCCATTGCCACCCTTTTAATAAAGGGGGACTGATAAGTTGGTATTTAACCTTCTATTGGCTTTGAGCATTTTGTTTTCAGCCTACTGTTGGCAAAATCCCAATGAAATCTGCTATTATATTTACTTTAGAGTTGTTGATTAACAGATTGTTCTTATGTTACAGATACTATAGATATCATAGTTGATTCTGTTTCCCTCTTTGACTCTCAAAAGCCTGGGACAAAATGTCTGGCCCATCTGTATTGAATCTTACTGCTTGCATTTTTTAGTTCATTTTAACTTTTTTTTAGTTCATTTTTTAGTTTATGTCATCTTCCCATTGTATTCCTTTTCTTACCTACTTAAAAAATAAAAAACCAACTTGTTTTTCTCTTCACAAATGTAAAATATATTTACTGTATAAAATGTGTTAAATACATATGAGAGAAAAGAAGAAAATAAAAATGATTTTTCCTTTCATTGACCACATCTAGTTCTTAACAGTTTAGCATTTCTAATGCATATATATGCATTTTTAGAAGTGACTTATTCTGTACATAATATTTTTCATTCTGCTCTCTGAATTTAACAACCTATATTAAACATCTTTAATGGAATTAAATATTATCCTACAACAGCATTTTAAACAATTGCATGGTATTCACAAAATAGTCATTTACTTAACCAATTTCTCCCTCTGCATATTTAAATTGTTTTCAATTCTTTACCATTGTAAACAATTGTGCAATTTAGCTAAACATAGTGAATATGGCTAAATTTTTGTCCCTTCCCTTGATTATTTCATTAAGATAAATTCCTAAAAGTGGAATTGCTAGTTCTCTTAAGGTTTTGTAGTTTTCCAAATTTCCCTAACAAAACATGGCACCAGCCAAACACACAATATCTGAGTGCCTTCTATGTAGCCCCCCTTATCAGTAATATTTTTTAATGTTTTTATTGTATTAACTTTATAAGTTACCATAAGACTTTACTGAAATATACAGATTATAAACAAAGAAAAATAAAACTTCTAGTAAAATAAAAAGTAATATGCACACACTGAAACATTAGCTCAGATAACACATGTCTAAAATTACCGAAATGCCTAAAAATGTTTGATCAGGAATGTTGGTCCTTTGCAAAAATTTTTGTTTGATGTCATATGTTTCCCCCAGTCCTCCCACGTACTTGCCAAAAATAAAAGTTCCAGAAAGGGGCCGGGCGGGGTGGCTCACGCCTGTAATCCTAGCACTCTGAGAGACCAAGGTGGGAGGATCACTCAAGGTTAGGAGTTCGAAACCAGCCTGAGCAACAGCGAGACCCCGTCTCTACTAAAAATAGAAAAGAAATTAATTGGACAGCTAAAAATATATAGAAAAAAAAATTAGCCGGGCATGGTGGCACATGCCTATAGTCCCAGCTACTTGGGAGGCTGAGGCAGGAGGATGGCTTGAGCCCAGGAGTTGGAGGTTGCTGTGAGCTAGGCTGACGCCACGGCACTCTAGCCCGGGCAACAGAGTGAGACTCTGTCTCAAAAAAAAAGTTCCAGACAGGAAGGTCTGTGCAAACCCAAACTGTTGTTAATCCTTTTCATCTTCAGTACTCGTGCATAAGCCAGTGACAATTCGTTGAGGGTTCACCAAGTTCCACAGCAAAAAAAAAAAAAAAAATTTCTTTAAAAAGACAAAGCGTCATTAATTTGTGTCATCAACAGTAGAATGCTAGCCAGAGAAAACATTTTATTTTCCATTTCTCAAACAGCAAACTTAGTGTCATGATTTACATCATCCACTGTGGCCCGGTCACCTTTGCCATCAGTCATTTTGTCATGTGTGTCCCATTGCTTTATACAGGAAAACAAC
Organism: Mirza zaza; assembly: GCA_008750895.1. Lineage (NCBI taxonomy): Eukaryota > Metazoa > Chordata > Mammalia > Primates > Cheirogaleidae > Mirza > Mirza zaza. Next base: position 29,498 of record VSMD01039887.1, read on the forward strand.
CTTACTGATCAACCACAAGGCAAACACATACTTTATGACAGGGGTCCTCAAACTTTTTAAACAGGGGGCCAGTTCACTGTCCCTTAAACCATTGGAGAGTGCACACTGTGGGCCTGGGATGAGTCGGCTGCTAAGCAGGACAGGCAGCAGCGGCAAAAACACCCAGCAGGCCGGATAAATGTCCTAGGCGGGTGGCATGTGGCCCTGGGGCCATAGTTTGATGACACCTGCTTTATGCGTTCTTTTGCAGCCTGCTGTGGTCTGAATGTTTGTGTCCCCTCAATGTTCATATGTCACAATCCTAACCCTAAGGGTGATGGGATTTGAAGGTGGGGACTTTGGGAGAGGATTACATCACGGGCGGGAGGAGCCCTCATGACTGGAATTAGTGCCTTTGCATAAGAGACCCCAGAGAGCTAGCTGGCCCTGTCCAGCATGGGGGCACAGTGAGAAGGTGCCATCTGTGAACCTGGAAATAGGTTCTCCCCAGATGCCAAATCTGGCACTTTGATCTTGGTCTTGCCAGCCTCCAGAACGTTGAGGAATAAATTTCTGTTTATAAACTTCCCAGTCTATGGTGTGTTGTTATAATAGCCTGAACATAACTAAGGCATAGGCTTTTGGGGTGGAATTGTTCTTGCCCATTTCCCTTTTGGATTAACTGGATAAAAGTTCAAAGGACACTCACGCCTGTAATCCTAGCACTCTGGGAGGCGGATGGCTTGATGTCAGGAGTTCGAGACTAGCCTGAGCAAGAGCGAGACCCCATCTCTACTAAAAATAGAATTAGCTGGACAACTAAAAATATATAGAAAAAAAATGCCAGGCATGGTGGTGCATGCCTGTAGTCCCAGCTACTCGGGAGGCTGAGGCAGGAGGATCGCTTGAGCCCAGGAGTTGGAGGTTGCTGTGAGCTAGGCTGATGCCACAGCACTCTAGCCCGAGCAACAGAGTGAGACTCTGTCTCAAAAAAAAAAAAAAGTTCAAAGGACATGTTTTAGTCCATTTTGTGCTACTGTGATAGAATAATACCACAAATGGGATACTGTATAGTCAACAGAAATGTATTGTCTCGCAGTTCTGGGGGCCAGCAAGTCCAATATCAAGATGGCAGCATCCGGCAAAGGCCTTCTTGCTGTGTCATTGTATGGCAAAAGGAGAAATAGAGAAGAACTCTGTCCTCACATGGAGGAAAGCAGAAGCACAAAGAGAGAAACTGAGTCCTCACACGACAGAAGAACAGAGAAGCAAAAAGGGGCCCAAACTCGCCCTTTTTTAATAGCAGTAATCCCACCCTTGAGGGATGAACTCTCATGATCTAATCACCCCTCAACAATCCCATTTTTTTTTTTTTTTGAGATAGAGTCTCACCCTGTTGCCCAGGCTAGAGTGCCGTGGCGTCAGCCTCGCTCACAGCAACCTCCAACTCCTGGGCTCCAGCAATCCTCCTGCCTCAGTCTCCCGAGTAGCTGGGACTACAGGCATGCTCCACCATGCCCGGCTAATTTTTTCTATATATTTTTAGTTGGCCAATTAATTTCTTTCTATTTTTAGTAGGAACAATCCCACTTCTTAATGCTATTACAATGGCAAATAAATTTCAATATGACTTCTGGAAGCCACCAACATTCAAACCATGGCAGTAGGCATACAGGTGTCAGCCCTGAACAGTCTAAATGGCTTGCCCAACACCTGGAATGGAACATGCAGCCTGGGCTGGATTAGCATTGTGTTCTGATGAATTGTGCTGATGTTTCTGAGGACAAATGGCCTAGAATATGTCATCGGTTAAATATTTTCTCCCCCAAATTCAGGTCTACCCAGAATCTCAGAATGTGAACTTACTTGGAAATGGGTCTTTGGACGTGTATACTTACTTAAGATGAGTAATGCATCCAGAAACCAAAAAACCACCAACCACCACCAGAAGTAAGGAGAGGCATAGAACAGATTCTCCCCCAGAGCTTCTGAAAGAAATCAACATTACTGATATGATACTTTGATTTCAGACATCTAGCCTCTGAATTATTAGATAATAAATTTCTATTGTTTTAAGCCACCGCTATTCTAGAAAGTAAGGGTGATGCTACAAGAAGCATCTATTACAGACTTTAATGTAGTGTAGCTATGGTGTTTGTCACCAGGTTAATTGCCAGAATCTACTCCTCTAGCATCCTCGCCCCGAGTTCCCTTCCTCTGAGAGTCCCATGTGTGTTTTTTCCAAAGTGTCAGCTCAATCAAAAAGAATGACATTTGCAAACTGACAAAGTCTATTTTTAGTCCAGGTATGTGGGGAGCTGGCTATAGCTTTCCAACAAGCACTGACATCCCTTTGGAAGCAAATGTAGGTTAGCCAAATTTGTTGTACAAAGTGCCTCTCTCTGCCCAATATTTTGTTATAGTATCAGTGAAATCATAGCTCCCTATCAATTTCACAGAGAGCAAGTAAATTTATAACATTAAACTTATACAAGCCTTGACCTTGATAAAATTCTAGTCATTCAAAGGCAAAGGCATTGTATTTTCCTTACAATGTATTTTGTATTTTGTATGAAATATAAAATACAATGTATTTTGTATTTTGTATGAAAATACAATTGTATTTTCATTATAGCTGAACAGTTACCCTTTCTAATGTGACTATAATAGTAGAAACTGAAAATATTTACGTTTATTTACTTTCTTTTTTTTTTTTTTTGAGACAGAGTCTCACTTTGTTGCCCAGGCTAGAGTGAGTGCCGTGGCATCAGCCTCGCTCACGGCAACCTCAATCTCCTGGGCTCAAGCGATCCTCCTGCCTCAGCCTCCCAAGTAGCTGGGACTACAGGCATGCGCCACCATGCCCGGCTAATTTTTTGTATATATATTTTTAGTTGGTCGATTAATTTCTTTCTATTTTTAGTAGAGACAGGGTCTTGCTCCTGCTCAGGCTGGTTTCAAACTCCTGACCTTGAGCGATCCTCCCACCTCGGCCTCCCAGAGTGCTAGGATTACAGGCATGAGCCACCATGGCCGGCCTATTTTACTTTCTTATTGAAATATTATTTATCCTATAAACCAAGACTCTGAATGTTAACGTGAATGTCATGAATCTCATTGAGACTTTCCTTCTGGAGGTTCTGTAATGGAGTCTACTGAAATAAACTGATGATAAACAGATTAACAGGAGAAAGGCATGCCAATGTATTAAAACATGCACATGTGAGCGGAAGTCACACAGAATATGAGATTCAAGGAAGGGGCAGATGGTGGAAGTTTAAATACCCTCTTTGTATGGGAGAGGGAAGTAGGGGATGTGGGCAATTTTAGAGGAAGAGTAAATGATTTTTAGGGAAAAAGCATGGGCCCAAGGGACAGAAAATAGCCTGGGACAAAGTTCCTCTGGGTGCTGGGAGAGGTGGCGACAAGTTATGGGAAGGGGAGGGGCAGAAGTGTACTGTGGACAAAGGTTGATACAGCCTCTCGGGTTAAAAAAAAACGTTTCCCAGAGAAGCTTCCAGAAGTATAGGAAGAATAGCCTGTCTGGGTGTGGTGATGACTTTTGATTTTTCTCTCTGGTGATTAATCTTCCTTGTCTTTTTGATGAGAGGAGGTTTGAGACAATTGCATTGCTTTTGGAAGAACTTCCCTGGGTCAGATTAAGAGCACTTGAGAGAGAGCCCCCTCCCTGTCCACTGAAAGCGGAGAGCAACTGGACACGGGCAGAGAGAAACCTCAATTCTGAGGCTGATTTCTGAGGCCTTTCAATCTCCTTTGTTCTAAGCACTCAGCATATTTTGGAGTAGTGTTTTCTGAGACGCAACGTTGTCTGTGGAGAGGACCCAGGAAAATCAATCATCCTACAGAAAACGAGTTCATTCCTTTATTAATTAAAAGGAAATCTTGGCACTTAAATGTTTTATTTAAAAAAAAAAAGCTTCAACATTATATTGCAAAACGAAATGGAAACTGTTCATTTTGATCGGTACAGAAATGGAAAACCACTTATGTAAGTAAATTTCCTAAGGGAGATACTCTGACCCTAGGTCAGCCCCTGAAGCAGCCAGTGAACTTGGACATGCCGAATCTAGGCTACACAGAAAAGGATATCTTGAGTGTCTAGGGCTGGCATCAAATTGAACTCCAAATACATTTTAATTAGAATCAACTGGACAACTCTTGATAATTTCACTAATTGGGTAACAGTTGCTCCAAATTAGAAGCTACCTTGTTTATGTCTCATCCAGCCTTTGAGAAGAGATTGCCAATTATTTGTTGAATTATTTTGATATCAACTTTGGGGAGATACTAGTATTTGTAGTATTCAGAAAAATCCTTTAAGAAACATAGATGACAGGAGGCTGGGGCAGAAGGATCATTTGAGCCCAGGAGTTTGAGGTTACAGTGAGCTCTGATTGTGCCAGGTACGCTCCAGCCTGGGTGACAGAGGGAGACCCTGTCTCTAAAAAGGAAAAGAAAGAAACATGGGACAAAATGTTCGGTACAACACCAAAACGAACACATTTTCAGCAAACAAAGTAACTCTCAACAGAACAGATTCTGCAGCCTCTTTGCAAGCTGATTCTAGAAACATAAGAAGCCCTGACATGGGTATTTGGGAAAAGAGAAGCAGGAATTAGCAGTACCAGGCTGTAGGAAAAGAATGGAGAGTTTTGGTGGGTTACCTTTTCTGTTTCCTCTTCTCCTCTTTCCTTCCTTCTTTGCCATTTGGAGTCCCCTACAATTAGAGCACCATTCTTAACTTTCTTTTCTGATCATCCATCCCGGTTGAGAATCTGATGGAAGTTATACATTATGCAGGTACTCAGACAATTATGAGCACCATTCCAGGAGCATTTGTGGATTCTCTGCATCTAGGGATGGACTTGATGCGTTCCTCTTCCCTCATTAGGAGCCTTTGCCTCAACACCTCACCAAATCCTTCCTAAAAGGAATCTAATAAATTCATTCATACTAAAATACAAATAAAGCTTAAAGTTTGGCCATTCTCTCCTAGAAGAGAATTTTAACTGAAGTGACTTCACCCTTGTGCTATGTGGGAATAGCATTTTACCCCCTAAGAACTTCTTCCTGAAGACCCAAAATCAAACACTCATATAAGAGAAGTTGATTTAGAATGCCCACCCTTCAACCCAACTCAAAATATATAAAACTGAATTCATTTTTCCCCCAGAAAATTAATTCCATTTTCATTGCCTTCATAATCTAGGTTCAGAATCTTGGAGTTACCTTGATTCTGGACTCTTCTCCTCTCATCCAATCAATCATCAAATACCATCCATCATCTTTTTCTTTATGATGTCTTTCATATCCATCCCTTCCTGTATGTATTAGATGCCTATTGCTGCTGTAAGAAATTTCCACAAATTTAGTGGCTTAAAACAACACAGATTTATTCTTTTACAAATTCTGGAGGCCAGAAGTCTGAAATGAGTCATTCGGGGCTAAAATCAAGCTATTGACAAGGCTGGTTTCCTACTAAAAGATCCAAGAGAGAATCCATTCCTTGCCTCTTCCAGCTTCTAAAAGTTGCTCATGTTCCTTTGCTCATGGCCAAATCACTCCAGTCTCTATTTCCATAGTTACATCACCTTCTCCTATAAAGACCCTCGTGATTACATTGGGCTCACCAGAACAATCCAGGTTAAACTCCCCATCTCAACATCCTTAGTCACATCTGCATGTAAGAAAACATCTTCACACGTTCTGTGGATTAGGCCATGGACATCTTTGGGGACCAGGGGCATTATTCAACCTACCACACTCTATATCACCTCTTTCCTCAACCCTACTTCTGATTTTTATCTGTACCCCTGGACAACTTCAACGTTTTCTAAACTGGCTTTCCTGACCCTAGCCTCTCTCCCACTTCCCCTGTCCATTCTACATACCAATGACAAATATTCACCGAAACTTAGTTCTTCGTTCTGTTCCCCACACCCATTCCAAGGCCCTGACCCTAGCTTACTTCAGCCTGGCATTGGTCACTCTTGTCCAACTGATCTCCACATGAGACCAATTATTTGTTCAGATCACACTTTTTTCTTCCTAATTCCTCCCATTATACTAAAGTCTGACAAAGTCCCACCTCTTCCTAAATGTCATCTCAACAGTTCTGACTTGCAATGGTTTCTACTTTCTTTGACTTCCTACGGCACTTTTTGTTGAGATGTTGCCTCACACGCTTTTGGGCATGGATCCTGTCTCTACAACTTTCCCACTATATGAACTTAGACCATTTTCCTTTCCCATGCCTCTTCTTCCTTGTCTCTAAAACTGTCTCTAATATTCATGCTCTAATCATAGGATTGTCACAAGGGTTCAAAGAGATAACAAGGCATTTAAGATACTTCGTGTGTAGTTCTCAATAAGTGTTAACTCCTCCTTTTCCTTGTTATTTTCTTTAGTATATAACCTATATCATTTGCTTTGTTAAAAATTCCTTGAGGGCTCAGACTATTTCTTATAAAGTATGCCATATATTTTAGAGGCTCAAGAAATGCATCTTTTAACACTATTGTTATGTTGATAATAATTATGATAATATAAAGGGACATTTTGATATTATTTTCACAACATTCACACAGTCCTTGACACTTTCCATTTCTCATTCTGGTTATACGAGTGAATACCTTCTCTTTCAATTAAACTGTTTACATGTCTATTAAACTATTTATGCTTCTATTAACTGTGTAGAGAAGATTCATGCTTGATTCACTATGGAAACACTAAGAACAATGCTTGGCAAACAGCTGGCCTTCATCAAATACTGGATGAGGGAATGAACTTCTGGTGGTCTAGAAGCAGCTTGTCATGCCACCTTTTACCGATAATTTATCATCTGAAAAATGAAGAGACTGTATTTGATGATCTCTACAGTCATTTGAAGCTCTAAAATCCATTAATACTATAATTCTGAGAATAGGGCCAGAGATTAGTTTGACCAAGAAATAACCCTTTCTTACCTCTTGAATTGTAACCTCAAACACACAGCTCTTACTTGACACTATTCTGGTGACAGGTACACTAAAAGCCGTGACTTCACAAAACAAAACTACTTGTACCCGCTAAATCTATTTAAATAAAAAAAGAAAAGTCCTAGATCACTGGCTTGAGCAGCTAGTTAGATAGTGATGTCCTTTACTGAGGTGAAGAAGATTGAGAAAGGAACAAGTTTAGAATATAAATCAAGAGCATCCTCTAAAAGTGCAGAGGTAGTGTCTACGTCTAAATTTTGCTTACCAGTATATATACACAGCACCTACCCTGTTTCCCTGAAAATAAGACAGGGTCTTATATTTATTTTTCCTCAAGAAGACACCCTAGGGCTTACTTTCAGGGGATGTGTTATTTTTTTTTTTTTTAAGTACGGTACAACCATCTACATTGATTCAAATAGAGTGAAGTTGTCGTCTTCTTCTGGAACATTATCATCACTCTCCAAACCCTGAATTCCATCCTGGATGTCTTGTGACTCTATTTCCTCTAGAACCATCGGCCCCGATCTCTCATGTGGAGCCATAGAGCTCTCACGGGGCAGATGAGAAGGGCTGCTCGTGTTCTTTCCCACTCTGCGACAACATGCATGGGTTGTGCAGATGGGCTGCATAGCCACGCCCATCACTAGGGCTGATTTTCATAGCCACGCCCACCACTAGGGCTGATTTTCATAGCCACGCCCACCACTAGGGCTGGTTTTCATAGCCATGCCCATCACTAGGGCTGATTTTTGGGGTAGGGCTTCTATTGCACGCATGATTAGATATCCTGCTGGGGCTTATTTTATGGGTAGGTCTTATTTTCAGGAAAACGCGGTAATGCACTGCCTAACATAATAGGCAGTGTTTGTATTCATTGCATTAGTAGATAACAAATTGAGTTTGATGACAATCTTGTAACATCCTGACCATTCAGCTTTTACAAAGTGCGGTTCAGTAAATTGAAATAGTAAATGGACATGGGATATAGTTACAAGATCCATGTTTCAAATTTGTGCATGAAGTGACATTGATAAGTTAAGTGTCTTCTACATATATGAGCTTTATGTAAAGCAAAGGACATTTTTACCAAATGTCTGATGTAAAAAAATGCCTGATGCTGTAAACAGGTACTTCAGGAAAGAAGAAGTCTTAAGAATTTCTTATAGAGGAGGGCTCTTTGTTGTGCTTAAAGCTCTTAAATTCTACTGTCTTAGTGAGTTGACTCTTAAGTGCATAGCAGCCTTGTACCACTGGCTTTTATTAGACAGGGGAGCAAACAAGAGAGCAAGTGACATCATCTTGTGTCAGCTGTTGATGCTTGTCAGATATGACAGGCTAAGTAGGAGCTCTAGAATGACATTGAGACCAAATTGGTATTCAGATCTTAAAGTCTGGGGCCCATATGGTTTTTAGCAAAATCACATTTACATACTATTTGCACATCCCAACTCTACTAGATGATGGATTATGGATTATATTATTCATTGTATGAAGAGGAAAAATCCTACACAGAAGGATACAAAAGTGTATCTGTACTGGTGTTCCGCCAAAAGATATGAGTTCAATACTTTTTGATAGGTAATTGGCATCTAGTGTCTTTACTATTCCAATGAAAGCTTTTCAAAAATTGGTACTAGCTGTCATTGAAAATGAGATTCAATCAAGGAAACCTCAAATTCAGTTAAATATATCCAGAGATAAAGTCTGTGTCTTGTCTCAATGAGATTTCTTTTTAGAAAAACATCCTAGGATAGCCAAGCAAGACATTTTAAAAACAGTCTGAAATAACAAAATTAATAATTTTGTATGATCCAGAAATTCCACTTCTGAGTATATACTCACAAGAGCTAAAAGCAGGATCTGGAAGAGATGTTTGTAGGCCCATGTTCATAGCAGCATTACTCACAGTAGCTAAAAGGTGGAAGCAATCCAAGCGTCTATCAACTGTTGAATAGATCAAGAAAATCCTGAAATCAAGAAAATGGTGTAGACATACAATGGGATATCATTCAGCCTTAAAAAGATAGTATCAGACACAAGCTACCACATGGATGAACTTGAGGACATTATGCTAAGTGAAATAAGCCAGTCACAACAGGACAAATACTGTATGATTCTACTGCAATAAGGTACCTAGAGTAGTCAAATTTATGAAGATACAGAGTAGAATTGTGATTGCCAGGAGCTGGAGGAAGGAAGAAATGGTGAGTTTTTGTTTGTTTGTTTTTTATTTTTAATTTTTTTTATTTCTGCATATTATGCGGGTACAAATGTTTAGAGAGAGTTTTTGTTTGATAAGTACTAAGTTTCAATTTCTCAAGATGAAAGAATTCTGGAGATAGAGGGTAGAAATGTTTACGAAACAATTCCTTAATACCACTGAACTGTCCACTTTAAAATGGTTAGGATGATAAATTTTATGTTACATGTATTTTACCACAATTAAAAATAATAATAGAGAATTATCAATTAACTTTAGGTCATAATCAATCTATTATAGGAGCCATATTATAATAATCTGACAGTATAAGATATTTAAGAGTAGAATTCCAGTCATAACACTGTCTTCTGAATGGCACAGTGGGGGTTAGTTAATGGTAAGGTCAGTTTGAAACAATAGTGCAATGAGTGTGGTCACCTAAAAGCAAAGATAGTTTTAGTGCCCCCCATGGAATTATTTTATCTAGAATGAGGAAAGCGTGGTCCACCTCTCCAATCTTCTGACCAGTCCATGCTGAGTTCTGTTCAGGTACATGAAAATTCTTCAGCACAGATTAACTGAAACGGGTTCCAGGAAGAGTAATCAGGAAGAAAAGAGAACCTATGTATGAGAAATAACTGAAGGATGACAGACCAACTGTAATGAAAAAGGATATGTTTCTTTATGGCTGGAAGGAATAGAATTAAGACCAAAAATCAGAAGTTACACAGTAAGACAGCTTTTGGATCAGTAGAAGGAAGAACTTTCTGATAGTTTCCATAGCACTTTAGCACTTTATCAGAACTCCTCTTGCAGAGCTTTCCACTTTTATTTATTTATTTAGAAACAGAGTCTCACTCTGTCACCCTGGGTAGAGTGCCGTGGCGTCATCGTAGCTCACTGCAACCTCAAACTCCTGGGCTCAAGCAGTCCTCCTGCCTCAGCCTCCCTAGTAGCTGGGTCTACAGGTGTGCATCACCACACCCAGCTAATTTTTTCTATTTTTGGTAGAGACAGGGTCTTGCTCTTGCTCAGGCTGGTCTCCAACTCCTGACCTCGAGCGATCCTCCCACCTCAGCCTCCCAGAGTGCTAAGATGACAGGCGTGAGCCACCGCACCTGGACAGAACTTTCCACTTATCATCTTTAACGAAAGGTACTTCGAGAAATTACCTCCATATTCACACAGCACCTGGTGGTGCACATAACGAGGCTTTGAAATGCTTGTTGAATGAATTCAAGAGTTTGAGAATGATTAAACAAATGACTGCCAGAACTAGTCAAAGATGAAACTGAGCCATCATGTGAGGGGAAGATGTTCAAACACAGTCTAGTTAACTACTTGGCCCAAATGTTATGGAGGAGATCCAAGCTTTGTTTTCCTTGTTGGATTGGATGCCTTTTAAAAGCCTTTCAAGACCTGAATATCTATGGTTTCATTACCTATGTTTAAGTCTTGGCTTTGCCAACTCAGTAGCGCTGGAGCATTTAGTTAAGTCAGTTAGCTTCTTTGCTCAAATGGGATTATAGTATGTACCCTGCCTGCTACATAGTGTTCCTACCTTAATTGGCAAGAAGTCATGCACGAATTTTAAGAGAGAGCCCTGGGGAAGGAAGGGGGAGGTCTGGTTATATTGTGCAAATTTCTAACTTCAGATTTAAAATATTCAACTAAAATGGCATTTAATCAAGGGATTAAGCTTTAGAATAACTGGAATCGTGGCTGGTTTCTAAACCTGATAAGCTTCATGTTCCACGTGCGCACAATGAATGTTGTTTAATGACTGATGAGTAAGCTAAATTTTCATTTTCTTCTCCAAATGGCTATGGATTTGCTTTTTCTCAGCGAACATTGGTCTTGAATACACTCAGATGTTGAAAACCCAGCTGTTTCTCTTTGTGAACAAAAAAAGCAGTCTTAATTAGTTTTTATAACATACACATGTCTTTCACTCTAGACAAGTGCAACACTCAACAAATAACATTTTAATTAAAATCCAGTGACTACTTTTTCCTGTTCCTTTTCTCCTTATGTAAGTCTTCCTCCATAGTTTCTGCAGATGAGATGCAAGGGAGAAATATCTCCAAAATACAATAAGTTTTCAGATGACAGAATCAGATTACCGATTTTTTAACAAATTTACAAATTTTGAGTTTACGACTAAAATGTACATAACTTTAATTATTTACATCATTTATAGGCTTCACAAAGAAAAAGACTGCAACTCTATCAATTTTACAAATTGACAAATTGATTTTTGGTTAGAAGATGGCCTAAAGCCATATACATTTCATTAAGTGCACAAAGGCACTTGAATTTCTAGGGGCTTATTCCTCAGTAGAATATAGTTGATATGAACAGGAAAACTACATTGTCGAAAGATTACTTTGGAGGATTTCTTCTTTGTTATCACATGATATTATCTAAATTGAATGTGTCTAGTTGGAAATTCACAACTCTTCCAGCACATAGTTGGAAGTATTAGTTTGCTAGGGCTACCATGACAAACCAAGGGGCTCAAACAACAAAAATTTATTTTCTCACAATTCTGTAGGCTAGAAGTTCAAGATCAGTACGTTGGTGGGATTGGTTTCTTCTGAGAACTCTCTGCTTGGCTTATAAATTTCCATCTTCTCCCTGTGACTTCACACAGTCTTCCTTCTATTAATATGTGTGTCTGTGTCCTAATTTCATCCTCTTATAAGGACATCAGTCATATTGGATTAGGGCCCACTCTAATGACCTTATTTTACTTAATTACCTCTTTCGAGAACCTAGATCCAAATATAGTCACATTCTGAGGCACATTCTGGGGGGGGTTAGGACAAGTCTTAGGGGGACACGACTCAACCCATAACACCAACTCAGAGACTTCCCGTGTTTTTCATTTGGTTTAAGTGGAATAAAGTCATCCCTGATGATAGCTGTTTCTTATACAGACAGAATACATGTACACTATATTCAACCTGAAGCCAGATTATGGCACAAGCATAGGTTGTTTGGAGACTCCCAAATGCTAATTATAATTAAGGACGGCAGATTTTTGGACCAACAAATCTCACAAGCCTAAGGATAGCAAAGGAGTATCAGAAATGATGAGGTTCTAGGAACAGTGGAAATTCAACACATGCACGTGTAAGGACTATGATTAGATATACCTGAGACTCTGCACCTGGGCCCTGCAGTTTGCACACCAAGTTTGTCCTAAAGATCTTTGGAAATATTTTCAAACCAAGGCTTGTTTCTTCCTTTGCTCCTTAGTTTAAAGCCACAGACATTCCAAGTCTACACAGGCTACCACTGCTCTAAAACGTGGATCATCCACTTACTTTTATGGACAGTCTCATCACTAATTTGTATATCACCTGTTTATTCCCACAGATGAACTTGTTCACTAGTTATGATACCTCACTTCCCAAAGCCTCGTTTTCCTCATCTCTAAAATAAGGATGAGCCGGCACAGCAGTGCTCAGTGGATAAAAGAATTAACTTCAATCTGATCTGAGGATCATTTGAACAAAAATAAGGGAAGGTAGGAGGAAGAAGAGAGTGCACTACATTTTTAATTTTTTTAATGTAAGAAAGTTGTCAGTGCATTTTTATAAGATAGTAGCCCTCTGACTATAAGAGATTGTTTCATTACTGAAAAAAATTACCCGCACCTAGATGGGGGAAGGAAAGGGAAAGGAGAAGTGTAAGGTGGGGAGGGGAGAGGAAAGAAGAGGTGGGTGCTTCTCAGATGAAGTGAACCCGGAAGAGATATGTAGAGGGCGGGGGAGAAGCATGGTCATTTTGCAGAACTTCAGATATCTTGCTATGTGTAAATACAAGGCACATGAGAGCACACAGTGAGAAATAAGGCTGGAGAAACCAAGATGAGAATTGTAAAGTTTTCTGGCGGTGAAAGAAACAGAGAGAGTGGGACCAAACAATGTGGCTTTATTGTGTGCTCCCGGATGAGGTTCGAGGGTCCCAAGGGGGTGGGGGCTGAGAAACAGTGTCCGTTTGAAAGGAAGGAAGGCTTTTATACCCTTTTAAGTGGGCCGAGGACTTTGGTGGGAAGAGCTGGGGTGACCTTTGGTGGTCACTGAGAAATAGGAGGGGCCGGCGGTATTTGTGAAATCCAGGAACCGAAAACTTTCTTATCTGGGTGGACATCCAGGTGTTGTTTGTTTTCAGCAGGGCCTGGCAGTTGTCTTTGGCGGGTCTGGTCTCAGTGAGCCTTTTGTTTTTGATCTAGGGAGGGGAGGGGGGCCCCCCCGCCACCAGCCTTACAAGAATAGGAAGGGTTTGGCCCATGCAGAGGAGTTTGAAATTAGTTCTGACACCTGTAGGGCCACCATGGAAGAATTCTGCCAGACAGGCAACAGGACCTAACTGGTGTTTTAGGAAGATGGCCGTGGTGGCAGGGGGCAGACAGATTGCAGAAGGGTGAACAAGCAAGGTCAGTAATGAGGTTGGAACTGAGTGCAAGGGAGGGTCTAAATCAAGGCTAGGATAAAGAGGTGGCATTTATAGGACTTGTGACTGATCTGAGGGAGAGGTTTTACAAGAGGGCCGGGCACGGTGGCTCACGCCTGTAATCCTAGCACTCTGGGAGGCCGAGGCGGGCGGATCGCTGGAGGTCAGGAGTTCGAAACCAGCCTGAGCAAGAGCGAGACCTGCATCTCTACTATAAATAGAAAGAAATTAATTGGCCAACTAATAAATATAGAAAAAATTAGCCAAGCATGATGGTGCATGCCTGTAGTCCCAGCCACTCGGGAAGCTGAGGCAGAAGGATTGCTTGAGCCCAGGAGTTTGAGGTTGCTGTGAGCTAGGCTGATGCCACGGCACTCACTCTAGCCTGCGCAACAAAGTGAGACTCTGTCTCAAAAAAAAAAAAAAAAAAAAAATAGAAGGAAAGGAAGTGGTTGAAGAATGCCTTTTCTGCAGTTCCTACCACAGTGATCGTTTTCACATAATAGATGCTCATAAATGTTGAAAGAATGTAATTAAACTGTTTTTTCCCTTTAAATGGGTTTAGCTCAACCAACAAATTCTTGCAAAATGAGAGTATTTGCCTCAGTTAATACTGCAAAAGAGTGTGGTTTTAGCGCCATTAGCATTTACTGCCATTTTATCCATGCTTTAATCCACTATTGCAAACATTTGCACAAAGCTTTTGGACAGCTAGAGTTGCTAATATTCAGAATGATTGCTTTTCACAATGACGCTTAGGGTTTAGAAGCTTCAGTGCACCTCCTATTTACAGAGTTACTCCTACCCAGATTGCTTCATCTTTCATTCAAGGGTATTAGAGAATGGCAAGATGTTTGATAAGTCTAGAAAGATTTTATGTGTCATGCCAAGAGCTGTAATATGGACAGCTAGCATCAACGAAGGAAAAATAACTACAGCTCCTTTGTCATATTTTTACAGCTGCCAACATCACTGATTTCAAAGCAGCTAACCCCCACTTGAGTCTAACTTTTAAGTCTTGTTCTGACCCTTCTCCCCAAATCTAACCTGACTATAAATGTAAATTGGAGATGCCCATTCATTTTCACTATATCTAATTTGTCAACATACTGTATTTTCTCATCTAGACAATCTTACCAAAGAAACTTTTCACTGGAGCTTAACATGCCTCCAAATTCCTTTAGGCAAACATTCACTATAATTCTCCTCTCTCCTCATTCTCATCATATCAAACTGAGTATTATATTCCTCCTCAATCTCTGGTAACAATAGGATTTATCTGCAAGCTTACTTAAGCAATTAGCATCATATCAAACCAGTAAGTAAATTTAAAGTTATTTCAGGTTATATAAAAAATTATCCATACCCACTTGAAATGATTTATTAATAGAATATGGCATTATCACTTTCAATAAACATATAAAATATCTTGTTTTCAAGAGCCTTTTATATCAACCACTATCGTGGTTAATAATAATTAGCTATATTCAAATATATACTCTATAGTGGGCCCAGTGCAATCCTGGCACTTTGGGAGGCTGAGGCAAGAGGATTGCTTGAAGTTAGGAGTTTGAGGCCGGCCTAAGCAAGAGCAAGACCCCATTTCTACCAAAAATAGAAAAATGAGCCGGGCATGGTGGCACGAGCCTGTAGTCCCAGCTACTTGGGAGGCTGAGGCAGGAGGATCGCTTGAGCCCAGGAGTTGGAGGTTGCTGTGAGCTATGATAATGCCACTGAACTGTAGCCTGGGAGACAGAGCAAGACCCTGTCTCTCACACACACACACACACACACACACACACACACACACACACACACACACATTCTGATTTCTTGAGCTTAATCAAATTCTCACTTGTAGCACATCCACAGCCGCTTGTAAACTTTCTCCACCTTAAACAAATCAAATGTTTTTAGGATATCTCAAACTGCCTCATACTAACTTGCATATGCAATTGTAAATATGAATGCTAAGAGTTATTTTGAAAGAATAAATCATAGGACTCAAACCTGTATAGAGAGTGCAAATTTTCCATGCTGTCGTACTCCACCATATTTATGTGAAGTCGGTTAATTAAACCATTGATTCTACACTCTAAAAATGCTGCTTTATACCATATCATTTCTATACTAAAGTTTGCCTGGGTGGTAATTGTTTCATTTAGTTTAATTCTAGATATAATCCTATGTTTGGCTCTCCATAAACATGAGCTTGAGTAAGCCTGGAAAGTAACACCCTAGCTAAAAATCGCCATCCAAAGTCAACAAAAGCAGCAGCACATTTTAGTACATATTCCATCATTCTCAAGACCTGATTCCTGAGCCAATATATGGAATGTGAGCCTCACATCTCTATCACCGTAACTCTGACACCCAGAGAGCAAGGCCTTTTTTGTTTCTCAGTTAAATGTCAAAGTATCCCACTGACTTATTCATATCGTCTTCTCACATGTCAAAAATCGCCCCCAATCTCAATAACATACTAACTCTTGCCATCATTAGCTCTTCCTGTCTTCCATTAGCAAAGCCCTTAACTTTATTTGGCAGCTGAGGAGACTTAATCAAATTCAACTGGCAAAAATTATAGTCTACACCTCAATTGTCACAAAGACTAAATGGCAGTTATTATTGTTTAAAGCCCAACCCTAATTGGCCCCAATCACTTTATCTGCTTCATGTTCACAATTATTTTGTTCTTCACTGAAAATCACGTGCTTACCACCAACACACAGCCTCCTGTGATTTACATCATCTGACTTGATGTTGCCACCATACCACTGCAAATCCTTGGAAGATGTTTGCCATTAACAAGGTTTCTTCCCAAATGCCTTATTTTTGAAGAATTTATTAAGCACAATATTGTCATTTTAACGACTTTATTATTACCACCTTACCAAATATTTCTCCTATATGGGAGTTATTTAGTCAATACTAACCACATTTCTAACGCCATAGGTTTCGTCTTTTTTTTTTTTTTTTTTTTTTTTTTTTGAGGCAGAGTCAAATCCTGGCTGGGCGTGGTGGCTCACTCCTATAATCCTAGCACTCTGGGAGGCCGAGGCGGGAGGATTGCTCGAGGTCAGGAGTTCAAAACCAGCCTGAGCAAGAGCGAGACCCCCGTCTCTACTATAAATAGAAAGAAATTAATTGGCCAACTAATGTATACAGAAAAAATTA
>VSMD01039888.1:0-74270 GCA_008750895.1 Mirza zaza
CAGCAACCTCAAACTCCTGGGCTCAAGCGATCCTCCTGCCTCAGCCTCCCAAGTAGCTGGGACTACAGGCATGCGCCACCATGCCCGGCTAATTTTTTGTATATGTACTTTTAGTTGGTCAATTAATTTCTTTCTATTTTTAGTAGAGACGGGGCCTCACTCAGGCTGGTCTTGAACTTCTGACCTCGAGCAATCCACCCGCCTCAGCCTCCCAGAGTGCTAGGATTACAGGTGTGAGCCACCACGCCTGGCTTAGGATAAGGTTTTCTGCAATCCCTTGGTTTGCCTTATGTTCCAGGCCATCGTTGGCCTTACGGGTTCGTTACGGTCATTGCTTGTCAGATTTTTACATTCCCTCGAAAGTTTGGCTTTGGATTGAGTTTGGGTTCAAGAGGTAAAGCTCAAAACTATATAGTTTAAATTCATGATGAGTCTGTGCTGGTCTCAATCCAAACCTTCAACACCAATCTCTGCAAATAATAAAATATACCATTTCTATTTCTGTCCTCTTAACTATCTCCCCCATCCTCAATACCTGGACTCCAGTTTGAGAATCAGGGCTACAAGAATACAATCTATGATAACATTCTGCACTCTGATAGTTGAGATCCCTTTTTGATAGAGTTGGATTATTTAGTCCTCACCCTAAATGTAGCATCCAACATGGGTGGGAAAATATTCGAAGCTGTCAGAATATATTGCTAGTTCTTAAAATGTTAGAATAAGTAGGAATTCTTCTGGGAAACAAACTGCATAATAAAGAATACAGCTTAAGCACCCCAATCTGGAAATCCAAAATGCTCTAAAATGCTCTTTTTGAGTACCAACATGATATCACAAGTTATTTGAACATATTATTTTTTCTCTGTATTAATGGTACGTCATATTTTTTCCTGTTAAGTGCCATGGTATGAATAAGAAAATGATTGCTTCTCAGCAGCATATAAATTCGGAGCCAGGAATAATGGTGATGCCAAACAACCATAGATTGTCTACAAGGGTGGCTGAGATAGTGACACCTTTACTTCACTTCTTTTTTTCTTTTGAGTCACAGTCTCACTCTGTTTCTCAGACTAGAGTGCCGTGGCATCAGCCTAACTCACAGCAACCTCAAACTCCTGTGCTCAAGTGATCCTACTGCCTCAGACTCTCGAGTAGCTGGGACTACAGGCATGAGCCACCATGCCCAGCTAATTTTTTTTGTATATATATTTTTAGTTGGTCAATTTCTTTCTATTTTTAGTAGAGACGGGGTCTCAGGCTTGCTCAGGCTGGTTTTGAACTCCCGACCTTGAGCGATCCGCCCACCTCAGCCTCCCAGAGTGCTAGGATTATAGGCGTGAGCCACCACGCCTAGCCCCACTTCTTTTCTTTTTTTTTTCTTTTTTTCTGGAGACAGGGTCTTGCTCTTCTGTCACCCAGGCTGGAATGTGGTAGCAACATTATAGCTCACTGGAACCTCTAACTCCTGGGCTTAAGTGATCCACCTGCCTTGGCCTCGAGTAGGTGGGAGGTGCACAACACCATACCCAGCTAACTTTTTTAAATTTCTTGTAGAGATGGAGTCTCACTATGTTGCCTAGTCTAGTCTTGAAAACTCCTGAACGTCCACCTTGACCTCCCAAAGTGGTGGGTTTATGGGCATGAGCTATCACACCTGGCTCTGACACCTTTGCTTTCTGATGGTTCAGTATATGCAAACTTTGATGCACAAAATTATTTTTAAAATTAGTGTAAAATTAGGCTGGGTGTAGTTGCTAATGCATATAATCCTAGCACTCTGGGAGGCTGAGGCAGGAGGATCACTTGAGGTCAGGAGTTCAAGACCAGCCTAAGCAAGAGCAAGACCTTGTTTCTACTAAAAATAGAAAACTAGTCGGTCAACTAAAAATGCATAGAAAAAATTAGCCAGGCATGGTGGTGCATGCCTGTAGTCCCAGCTACTCGGGAGGCTGAGGTAGGAGGATCTCTTGAGCCCAGGAGTTTGAGGTTGCTGTGAGCTAGGCTGATGCCATGGCATTCTAGCCCAGGCAACAGAGTAAGACTCTATCTCCCAAAAAAAAAAAAAAAAGGCCGGGCGCGGTGGCTCAAGCCTGTAATCCTAGCACTCTGGGAGGCCGAGGCGGGTGGATTGCTCAAGGTCGGGAGTTCAAAACCAGCCTGAGCGAGACCCCGTCTCTACTAAAAATAGAAATTAATTGACCAGCTAAAAAAAAAAAAAATATATATATATATATAGAAAAAATTAGCCGAGCATGGTGGCGCATGCCTGTAGTCCCAGCTACTCGGGAGGCTAGAATAGTAGGATCGCTTGAGCCCAGGAGATTGAGGTTGCTGTGAGCTAGGCTGACGCCACGGCACTCACTCTAGCCTGGGCACCAAAGTGAGACTGTCTCAAAAAAAAAAAAAAAAAAAAAAATTTGTGTAAAATTACCTTTAGGCTATGGGTATAAGGTGTATATGAAACAAGTAAATTTTGTGTTTAAACTTGGGTTCTAGCCCTAAGATATTTCATTATATTCAAATATTCCAAAATCCAAAAAAATTCTAAACACTTCTGGTCCCAAGCATTTCAGATAAGGGGTACTCAACCTGTACAAACATTAGAGCCACATGGCCTAGATTTATATCCTGATTCTGGCACTGAGCAACCATGTTACCTTGGCTAGGTTACTTCTGTTTGCTTCAGTTTCCTCATCTACAGAATAGGCCTATTTTAGTTGCCTCACAGAATTGTTCTGAGTCTTAAAGTAAGGATTTATGTTAAGCAGTTAGAACAGTGCCTGGGACCTTGTAAGTAACCAGTATTTCTCTTTTAAGATGCTTCAGATTGACTGTATTTACTAAAAAGTTTATAACATGAGAATTTCTATGTGTATTTTTGTCCTAAATTAATAATACTTTTCTTTAAATTCTATTCATTCACCTTGGTAATTTATTTCCACTCTATAACTCCGGGATATCTCAGGTCTAATTGCTACTAATTTTGTGATTGTTAGGTTAAGGCATTCAACATCTCTGGGTTTCAGTTTCCAAAGCCCAGCTGCTTTTGCTAAATGGTGTACATAATAGGATCAACCATACAGGATTGCTGGGAAGACTGAGATAATCCTGCCACAATCATGTGAACTTTGGAATTTTACTGTGAGAAAATGTTTATGATGTATACATTGTCACAAGTTATTTGTGACCCAGGCAAGTAAGAGTTGGAATAGCACATAAAATTCATCATGTCATCCTTCATTTGTTCCCAGGCTGCCACCTAAAAGACTTTGGAGATTTGAGTTTTACTCCAGTGCCCAAAGATGATCTCTACAACAACTTGATAGTGAATCCACGCTCAGTGGGCCTTGCCAACCAGGAATTGGCTGAGGTAGTTAGTAGAGCGGTGTCAGGTGGCTACAACTGTGTCACAGTGGGAGGAGACCACAGGTAAGCTTGGAGATGGGGTGGTGAGGGGCTGGATTATATGGTGCTTTGGGCTTATCACTGAGCTTCTTTCTCAGTTTCCTTACCTGGAGAAAAATACAGAATTTTTAGGGTATGATATATATATAATAGTATTTTAATATCTAAGACCATGAGCTGGCAAAGGCATGTAATTTATTTTTGTGCCACACATTGTATAGTAAGAGGATGTGTACATTCAGACACAGCAAGTTCAAAGTTAGACTAAGCAAGAATTTTAGGCACTGTTTCATGCTTATCTCCTGGAAAGCTTTCTTGAGACACTATCTTATGACTTTGGAGAATTGGAAAGAGCCATTGATAGGCTGAATTTGGTCATTTTTGTTAGCATTTCTCAAGTAGATTTGTTAGAGATCCTCCCTTTTTGTGTGAATACTGGTACATTTTTTACCTCCACAATATGAATCCTATGTGGCATACTAATGCAATCAGTCTTTTGTCTTTTTTTGGAAATAGGGTCTTGCTCTGTCACCCAGGCTTAGAGTGCAGTGGTATGATCATAACTCACTGTAGCTTTGAACTCCTGGGCTCAAGCGATCCTTCCCACTTCAGCCTCCTAGTAACTGGGACTACAGGTGTGCACCACCACACCTTGGCTAAATTATAAAAATTTTTTGTAGAGATAGGGTCATGCTATATTGCCCAGGCTAGTCTTAAACTCCTGACCTCAAGCAATCCTCCCACCTTGGCCTCCCAAAGTGCTGGGATTACAGACATGAGCCACCGCACAAGGCCTGACTGATCCTTTGCCTCTTAGTGAATCAGCATGTACTTTGTTGAGTACTGTTCTGATGTTTGTTTAGCAGTGCTAGGGATTGCAGGAAACTTGTGATCTATCAGGACTAGATGAAATAAATACACATGGAATAAAAAATTTAAAAAAATTATTGAATTTGGCTGGGTACAGTGGCTTACAATTATAATCCTAGCATTCTGGGAGGCTGAGGCAAGAGAATCACTTGAGGTCAGGAGTTTGAGACCAGCCTGAGCAAGAGTGAGACCCCATCTCTACCAAATATAGAAAAAAATTTAGCCAGTTGTGTTGGCACATGCCTGCAGTCCCAGCTACTTAGGAGGCTGAGGCAGGATGATTGCTTGAGCCCAGGATTTGGAGGTTGCAGTGAACTATGGTCACACCATTGCACTCTACCTGGGATGACAGACTCCATCTCAAAAAAAATTCTACAGAATTTCAAAGGAAGAAATCAGTCTGGGCTAGAGTAGGTCAGCTTTCACAGGGGAGTGTGATTTGAGCCAAGTAATGAAGGCTCTTGGTAGAAAGAAAAAAGGTATCGAAGTACTAGGAGTATTAAGTACACCATACATAATTCTCAGTTAATCCTCCTAACAATGCTATGAGGTAGATATGGGTTTTATTAAGTTTATTGCTGGAAGCACTGAGGGACAGAGGTTAGAAAACTTATTCAAGCTGGGCGTGGTGGCACGTGCCTCTAGTCCCAGCTACTTGGCAGGTTGAGGTAGGAGGATCACTTGAGCCCAGGAAGTTGAGGCTAGCCTGGGCAATATAGCTTGACCTCAGTTTTGGGGGAAAAAGAAAGAAAACTTACCCAAGGTCTGGAACCAGGAAGTAGCAGAGCCAAGATTCAAATCAAATGTGACTTATATAACAATTATTTTCCCTGAGGTGCTCAGAGTTTTTCAGATGACTAAACTTAAACTTTTCAAATCACCAAAGTTAAATCTTTGTTATATCTGCAGATAGGTAGATTCCTGATTAGGAATAAAATTCAGGTAGAACAAGAAAGTGGTCAGACCCAAGTTCTCTACTAAGATGACTACATTATTCAATCAACCAGACGATGGGTCTCCTGCCTCCTAAGCTCAGTGCTATCTGTGGAATTGTGGTTATTTAGTTTTTTCCTCTGGTCAGGTCTCACTCTTGGAGACTACCTATCAATGTGGTTATCATAGTTTTCTTTTTTGAGACAGAATCTCACTCTGTTACCCTGGTTAGAGTGCCCTGGTGTCAGCCTAGCTCATAGCAAACTCAAACTCCTGGGCTCAAGCGATCCTTCTGCCTCAGCCCGAGTAGCTGGGACTACAAGCATGTGCCACTATGCCCTGCTAATTTTTTCCATTTTTGGTAGAGATGGGGTCTTGCTCTTGCTCAGGCTGGTCTTGAACTCGTGAGCTCAAATGATCCTCCCACCTTGGCCTCCCAGAGTGCTAGGATTATAGGTGTGAGCCACAGCGCCTGGCCAAGTCTTAGGCTTTTCTTTTGCCTATAGCTATCTATGTTGCAGCCATGTTACCACTAACCTATTTCCCATTAAATGTTGAAACCTAGGCAATCTGGAAGATTCTAGAGATGATGGGATAAGTATATACCTTGAAGTATATACCTTGAACAGCTTTTGAACATTTTAAATGAAGAGGCAATTTTAGGTCACTGCTCCTTTTACGTAGTACAATTATCACCTTAATTAAACCAATTCTGATTTAAACAGGCCAAAAATATTATCTCTATCTTATAGACAAGGAAATTGAAGTCTACAGAAGTTAGATGACCTGTCTCCAGGCACACAGCTCTTCCTGGACTAAAACTTTGGTATTCTGGCCGGGCGAGGTGGCTTATGCCTGTAATCCTAGCACTCTGGGAGGCCGAGGCGGGAGGATCACTCAAGGTCAGGAGTTCGAAACCAGCCTGAGCAAGAGTGAGACCCTGTCTCTACTATAAATAGAAAGAAATTAATTGGCCAACTAAAAATATATATAGAAAAAATTAGCCGGGCATGGTGGCGCATGCCTGTAGTCCCAGCTACTCAGGAGGCTGAGGCAGTAGGATTGCTTGAGCCCAGGAGTTTGAGGTTGCTGTGAGCTAGGCTGACGCCACGGCAATCACTCTAGCCTGGGCAACAAAGTGAGACTCTGTCTCAAAAAAAAAACTTTGGTATTCTGACTTAATTCACTGCCTTTGAACTTTGACTAGACCGTGCTTTCCCTCAGAAGGGCCCAATATGGGACAGGGAGCCTAGAATGCTGTCTCATGCTGTATTGACCAAGAAAGACAGCTGCAATTAGTTCCTAAGATGCTTAAGCTGCATTTGCCATCCATAACAAAGTCCTTGGTTACTGGGAAGCTGGGCAGCTTTCCAACCACAATCTCATCAGCTATCTCCCTAGAGTTGAGATAGAACAGTTGGCTAACGTAAGCAGAACCCTAGGATAAGGAAAGGAAAAAACAGAAAAACACTTAAGAATATTTGAATGGCCGGGCGTGGTGGCTCACGCCTGTAATCCTAGCACTCTGGGAGGCCGAGGTGGGTGGATCGCTCGAGGTCAGGAGTTCAAAACCAGCCTGAGCAAGAGCGAGACCTCATATCTACTAAAAAATAGAAAGAAATTGTCTAAAAATAGATAGAAAAAATTAGCCAGGTATGGTGGCGCATGCCTGTAGTCCCAGCTACTCAGGAGGCTGAGGCAGGAGGATCACCTGAGCCCAGAAGTTTGAGGTTGCTGTGAGCTAGGCTGATGCCATGGCATTCTAGCCCGGGCAACAGAGTAAGACTCTGTCTCAAAAAAAAAAAAAAAAAAAATTTGAATGCCTTGCTAATGTATATAAGGCAACATGCAAATAAACCTGTTTTATTCAGTGGTCTAAATGAGTTCTTTAATTGGGTTGCCCTGTTACTTTGTCTTTAATAGCTTTTTGTCCCAGTTTTTTAGAAGTATCAACTATAAGCTTTCTAAAAAATAGTAATGCTTTGTAATTTTTATCCTTAAAAAGTTAATATAACTGATTCTTTGGAAGTTAGACTTAGATCTCTCAGTTCTCTATTAAGTGATATTAGCAAAATTTTTTTGAGTTGTTCCAAATTGACCATATCATTTAACTGGATTTCACTCAAAAAACAAATATTTAAGGTAATTTTCTGCACCAGGGCTATTGGATCAAATTACATGGCTCTAGGGGCAGCAAATGACATCTGTCACACTGCTGAGATAGCCAGCCTTGAATCTTTAGAGCTTTATATTTATCCCTCACTCACTCAATGTTAATCTTTGGGAACTACAACTCCAGACTCTCATGTCACCCAAACCCAGCCTCAGTCTATGCCCCGTCTTTGCACTGAGAACAGAGTGTAAACTGTGTTGGCTGAGGACATTTGTTGTTGGTGATGTTTGCCAAGCAGAGGGTCTTGAAAATTGTATCTATTCTTTGCAGCCTGGCAATCGGTACCATTAGTGGCCATGCTCGACACTGCCCAGACCTTTGTGTCATCTGGGTTGATGCCCATGCAGATATCAATACACCCCTTACTACTTCATCAGGAAATCTCCATGGACAGCCAGTTTCATTTCTCCTCAGAGAACTACAGGACAAGGTCAGTGGTCTGAAATGAAAGGTGGATGGCTTGTACGATTACCCCAGGGCTTTGAAAGTTAAGATTTTGGTGAAAAATGGGTTAAGTGTGGCCTTAATTTGTTCATCAAACACTATTATGGGCCAGGCAGTCTGTTAGATACTATAAAGGCATATAAAGATGACCAGGACATGGTCCCTGCTCTTGGTTAAAGGCTTACAGGCCACATACCACACTCTGACACATTGGTCTAGAAGACAAGTAAAACCATGATTACCCCTGGGTAGTATTTTCCTGAGCTGTTCTGAGGACACGAAAGTCCATGTTAGGCATAGACCAGAATCTGTATATCCCTCCCCTCAGGAACCAAGTTAAACCAGGACAGCACAAAGATTATTCATTAGGCAGAATTCATGTTTTGCCGTTGGCAACCTGAGGTGGCAACTGGGTTATGCTTGAAGCACCAACTGCAAACAATTCAGTGATGTGCGAAGGGATGGAAAAAGGCTAATCAGTAGCATTCCTGCTACTAGGTGTGTTAATGAGAAACCAAGCAGCCTTAGAAGAAGAGTTTGTTCTTGAGAAAGCTGTACTGTGTTCTTCAGCTGCTCTTCTGAAACATTTCCACTTGTATGAGGGCTCTTTTCCAGATCAAGTGTGTCTTGTATTGCTATAAACATATCCTGTGGGGTAGCAGAAGAAAGCAGACTCCATACCTTGGGAAGCAAGTGATGATTATCTTGGTGAGACCAAGAATTCTTGATTGATCCTGTGTATTCCTCTTCATAGGTACCACAACTCCCAGGATTTTCCTGGATCAAACCTTGTATCTCTTCCCCAAGTATTGTGTATATTGGTCTAAGAGATGTGGACCCTCCTGAGCAGTAAGTTGATATATTAGGGTTAAACTTTGGGTCTGCTTTGGCCAATTATGTTCCCTCTGAAGGGTTGATGCTTGACTTAAACTGCTGTAGGTCACTTAAATGCAAAACTCCCCTAAATAGACATGTGTTAAAAATGATTTTTAAACTAAGGACTCCTTCCTTTATATCTCACCAGTTTTATTTTAAAGAACTATGATATCCAATATTTTTCCATGAGAGACATTGATCGACTTGGTATCCAGAAGGTCATGGAACAGACATTTGATCTGCTGATTGGCAAGTAAGTAATGACAATGGATGTCTATTTCCAGGTCCCATAGGGAATAGGGCAAACTCCCATAGGGCAGCATACTTTAGCCTCTTTAATTTTTTTTTCTTCTTTTTACCTTTCCATCCTGCTGGGACCTTGATCTTGGAGTTTAGCCTGTCTCTTGAGGATAGTAGCTTTACTTTTAAAATAAAAGTAAAACATATAAAAATTTCAAATAGTTCAGAGAGACATAATATGAAACATAGGACATATTCTTCCTCTGGGGTGAGGAGGGGGTTTCCTTTAAGTCATTGCCCAGATCTGTCTCTCATGAATTTCTCTTTAGCTCCATTTCACAGGCTTGTCTTTTGGGATGAGAAGCATTCATTGTTCCAAATGTCCCATTCTTGCCTGCCTCACTATTGCTTCACCTGAGTTTTATATCAAGTAAATCTAGGTAGTATAGAAAGATGGCAGATAAATGCCAATCAAATGTTAGCTTTGAGTGCATTTTCCCAATACCAAGTCTTTACGGTAAGTAATGACAGAATTACTACCTAGTACACTATGTCATTTTTAAGCTGTTAAAAAAATTTAGTTATTTGACATAAGGTGTTGTATGTTAGTTTCAGCCATTGGACGCCCGGGCTAAACTGAAGTTAGAATTGGAAGATGTTAAGATTGCAGACATAGATGTCAACGTGAATGGATAAAAATAAATAAATCACTAAAAATAAAAGATGGCAGACATAAAATCAAAGTCAGCTGCTATTATATTCAGAGAGTAACAGCAACTGTAACCCAGATCAAGCCAACATAAATTAGAATGTATCAGAAGAGCTCAATCTCATGGAAGTGAAGAATTCCCTCTATTGACAGTTATTCATGCAAGAGGTTCTAATGCCCAGGATAAACCAGAACTATAAATTGGAGTTAGCCTGTTTGAGGCATGCAGAATAAATAGCAATATCATGAAGTGGTGTGTAGGAAGTTAATATACTAATCTCAGTAACTTCCTGAAATAGAAAACCTAGACATATTATTAACAGCTTTATTAACAGTTACCAGGACCAACAGCAATAAAATCAAGGAGTTGCAAACCACAGGAAAGTTGAGCACAACCAAATAAGTATTCTCTTGTCCTCTTCCTTTCCAGAAGACAAAGGCCAATCCATCTGAGTTTTGATATTGATGCATTTGACCCTACGCTGGCTCCAGCCACAGGAACCCCTGTTGTAGGGGGACTGACCTATCGGGAAGGCATGTATATTACTGAGGAAATACACAATACAGGTATGTAGCAACCAGGCATGCAGCCAGTTAACTATTGTGTAAACATGCTGAAGTCTCTTGCCTACAGGAGGTTGTTTCTACTATTCCATGTCCTTGCAGACTATGTTTTTCCTTCAACTTTTATAGCTAATAATCATATGATTAGGCTAATAAAGGGATATAATTATTTAGAGGCATGTTTGGACCTAGCTCTTAACAATCCATGGTAAGGTAATATTGAATATAAAATTGTGTCTACTTAGACACTTATTAAATATAAGAATAAACTGCCACACTGATGCAGAGTTCCCTGTGTCTGAGTTATATAAAGGTAGATTAAGATAAGAAGACAAGGCCAAGTAGCTATAATTTTTAATGTTAAGAGGTTGGGTGGGCAGTGGGTCGTGCCTGTAATCCCAGCACTTTGGGAGATCAAGGCAGGAGGATCACTTGAGGCCAGGAATTTAAGACCAGTCTGGGTAATGTGGTGAGATGCCATCTCTATAAAATATTTAAAAAATTAGGCAGGCATGGTGGCATGCACCTGTAGTTACAGCTACTTGGGAGGCTGAGGCAAGGAGGATCACTTGAGCCCAGGAGTTCAAGGCTGCAGTGAGCTGACTATGCTACTGCATTCAAGCTTGGGCAACAGAGTGAGACTCTGTCTCTGAATGAATGAATAGATAGAGGCTGCTTCACTGGGAGTTGGGAATTTGGAGTTAAAGCTGTTCTCTTTAAGATACTGGCAAGTTGGACAATATCTTAGGTTGTTTTTTATAGGGTAAGTCTTATACTAGAGCTTGTTTGATAGAATCTTTAAGGGGATAGAGTTAGATGAATGGCTAACAAATAGTAAGACGAATTCTAAGTTACCAAGAGTGGCTATAGGGGTTCTCATACTTATTTGCAAACAGTTTCCATTTCTGTCAGAAAGCTTCTGATTTTAGAGCTATTTTATTTATTTTTTTTGAGACAGAGTCTCGCTTTGTTGACCAGGCTAGAGTGAGTGCCATGGCGTCAGCCTAGCTCACAGCAACCTCAAACTCCTGGGCTCAAGCGATCCTCCTGCCTCAGCCCTCCCGAGTAGCTGGGACTACAGGCATGCGCCACCATGCCCGGCTAATTTTTTCTATGTATATTAGTTGGCCAATTAATTTCTATTTATAGTAGAGACGGGGTCTCACTCTTGCTCAGGCTGGTTTTGAACTCCTGACCTTGAGCAATCCACCCGCCTTGGCCTCCCAGAGTGCTAGGATTACAGGTGTGAGCCACTGAGCCCAGCCTAGAGCTATTTTAAATAACCTTTCATTCCAAAATTTAAAGAACTACCACATGATACTGCTTCAGTAACCATCTCATGAAACTGGGGTACAGATAGAAGCATAGAGATCCCATATCAAAAGGTCCAGGGTAACAGGAAACTCTTGACTAGCTGGGACAGAAATTGCACTGAGAAACGGTCTCACTGGCTCTGGAGCCTGCTAGAACCTTAGACAAGTACCATTTTCCTTTCTGTATTGCCTATCAGATATGACAGTGGCAAGTCTCATTCTCAGATCCATTAAATGTTGCCAGTGGTCCTCGGATTAGTGGCCAGAGAACCTGGAGTTCAGTCCGCTACTTTGCTTCCCAATGATACCACTAAGAGCAGGTGTTTAATAATCTCTAGTAGTTAGATGTGGCAGTGGTCAAGCTTTATCCCTCCTTTCCCCTGCTGCAGTATGATTTTTTTTTTTTTTTTTTTTTTTGAGACAGAGTCTTGCTTTGTTGCCCAGGCTAGAGCGAGTGCCGTGGCATCAGCCTAGCTCACAGCAACCTCAAACTCCTGGGCTCAAGCAATCCTACTGCCTCAGCCTCCCAAGTAGCTGGGATTACAGGCATGTGCCACCATGCCTCGCTAATTTTTTCTATATATTTTAGTTGGCCAATTAATATCTTTCTATTTATAGTATAGATGGGGTCTTGCTCTTGCTCAGGATGGTTTCGAACTCCTGACTGTCAGCAATCCACCCGCCTTGGCCTCCCAGAGTGCTTAGGATTATAGACGTGAGCCACCGCGCCCGGCTTGCAGTATGATTTTATTCCTAAAGATTATCATGACATTATCAACCAGATAAAGCAGTTTGCTTAAACTAATTTACAGGGTGGCAACAGTCTGGAAACATAGGTAATATATGTATGTTTTTAATAGTGCAAACCCTCTTGATTACGACTAGAGTATGCTAAAGTACAGGTTTAGTTAGTAGAAATCAGATTCAGATAATCGGGGACCCAGGTCTATGTGCAGGAAATGATGGAAATGCTACAGTAAAATGCCTGTTCATTATAGTTTTGCAGTGCACTTGACAATGCATTGCTAACAAGGGAAGACATGCTGACCAGGTGTGATGGCATCGAGCATTTCATGTATTAGAAGATAATATCAATAAATCATTAGATATATTCACCTATGTTTCCAGACTTTATAGCTACTCTAAATATTCTCAGATACTTATATTCTTGAATGCTAGTTTGTTCAGATGATTCTTCACTTAGAATAACCAACTAAAAAGTTAAATTCTCTAGAAGTGAGGCATGTAGTGGGGTGGGAGTGGAAGGCAGGTGTGAATAGGCTCTCTGGTTTAATCTTCCCTGCCCCTCAGCCTGCTTCAGGCCAAAGAATAGTGCTGAGAACTTTGGAACAAGTTATCAAACCCTCAAGGAAGGTAACTGCAGTCCAAATTAATCAACATATGGCTGAATCTTCCCTTGATCAAGTGTAAGATACTAGGTCAGCCTGCTCAAAGATAAATAAATGTGTCAGATGTGGGACCTGCCCTCGGAGCTCAAGCTTGAAGGGGTGAGAATAAGGTTTGCAGTAATAAGTTTCAGGGCAATGGTGTGGTGCTTTAATATTTCCCTATTCCTAGGCAGGCATCTGGAAGGTTCCTAGTCATATTAGGGATGGTACACATGATGCAAGTTGGAAACCTCTGCATCCCCCAGCAAGCCCCTTTACCAGAAAGCCTGATAGCTATGCCTATTATGTTGAACAAGGATGATTTTTAAAGACTTCTTTCAAGCCTACTCTAGTATACTAGTATTTTAACTTAGCCAAGAGGATGAGGTGCAATGGGCTTCCTGACAAGATAGTTTTATAGTAGAAAATGACTCTTGTTTTTACCTTGGCTTTTTCTCCCTGTCCAGGCATGATGAACCTCACTGAGAGTAATAGCTAGGGAATTTTCTGAGGTTGTGTCATTGTTCTTCCAGGGTTGTTGTCAGCACTGGATCTTGTTGAAGTCAATCCTCAGCTAGCCACTTCGGAGGAAGAGGCGAAGGCTACAGCTAGCCTGGCAGTGGATGTGATTGCTTCAAGTTTTGGTCAGACAAGGGAAGGAGGACACATTGTCTATGACCAACTTCCTACTCCCAGTTCACCAGATGAATCCGAAAATGAAGCATGTGTGAGAATTTAGGAAATACTGTGCATTGACATGTTTAACAATGGGCATTCCAGAGTTGCGAGGCATTTGAGGAGACAGGTATTAAGTGGTTTCCTGGGTCAATATTGCCTTAATGAGAACATCTGCACATTTTCACAATTGTAAAGTTTCCCCTCTCTATTTTGGTGACCAATAATACTACTGTAAATGTATTTGGGTTTTGGCAGTTCATGGGGTATTAATATGTTGTAATACTATGTAAATTTAAAGTCATAAACAGCATTTATTACCTTGGTATATCATACTGGTCTTGTTGCTGTTCCTTCACATTTAAGTGGCTTTCCATCTTTCCTCCCTCCTCCCAGTCTGGCTGCACAGTGCATCCTTGAACTGTTAGCCTACAGCAGCAACATACTTCATTCACAGGGTCAAAGTTCTGGTCCACAAAGCCCTCTCTATAAAAAGTTCAATGCTTGCGAAAGAATTTGTAGTAAACCAGGCCTCCCAGGATGGCTAGCTCCAGTAAGATGATGATGGAAAGCAGCAGCTTGTTGGTTGTCACTCTACAAAAAGAAGAAAAGTGGAGAGCAGTCAGAAGTGTGGATAACCTCCTTAATACCATGGGGTTTGACCTGGGACCAAAGCTAGATACTGTGAGGTAAAATGAGTTTTTTGTTTGATCACACAGCCACTTGGCAGTAGGTAAGTACACATAAGGTTCATCAGCTGTAGCTTAGAGATAACACTGTCTACTTCACAGAAATGTTGAAAATTGGGACAATAAATACCAAAGCATAAAAAGTTTCTTGATTCTAAAACATTTTCAAATAGTAGTTACATTTTCTACAAGGAGGGGGTTAACCTAGGAAAAAACATTATATATATAAAAAAGTATACCATTTCTAAAATTGTATTTCACAGTAGCAGAAATACAATCTCATTTATCTAACCATATAGAGCCACAGCAGTTACATACTATAGCAGTGAGCCTATGTTGGGAGAATGGTTTGGGGCAGACTCTCTAGTGTCAAAGTCCAGCTCGTGGATGGTCCTGCTTTAAGATAGGTAAGCCTGGGTAATGTTTTTCAATCCCTTGTAAACTTCTTCCCTCCTTTCTCTCGCTCCTCTATTTCTTCCTCTGCTGTCCTATAAACTCAAATGGATATCTCTATTAAGTAGTATCGGAGCTTCAAAAAGTTTATCTTTCATTTACACAAAGAATCCAATCTCATGTTCACTGTAGATTCCTACCTGTTCCACAAGGAATTTGCCACTGTTTAGGAAAACTCCATCCCTCCTGCTAGTTCTATGACTGGGTTGTAGCTTTGTTTCATGCTTGGCCACCTGTGGCCAAGGTCATGCATACTACTCACTTACCTCTAACTTCAGAGTCTCACTCTGTTGCCTGGGCTAGAGTGCTGTGGCGTCAGCCTAGCTCACAGCAACTTCAAACTCCTGGGCTCAAGTGATCCTGCTGCCTCAGCCTCCGGAGTAGCTAGCTGGGACTACAGGGATGTGCCACCATGTCCAGCTAATTTTTTCTATATATTTTTAGTTGGCCAATTTGTTTCTATTTTTAGTAGAGACGGGGTCTCGCTCAGGCTGGTTTGGAACTCCTGACCTTGAGCTATCCTCTCGCCTCAGCCTCCCAGAGTGCTACGATTACAGGTTGCCATTGCGCACAGGCATTATGGGGCTTTTTTTGTGGGGGGGGGGGGAGTAAAGACTGCTTTATTGGTGGCAGTTAGCACAAGTCAATAAATACTGATCCCCAGAAAGCTCAGTTATCATAACTTATATAGAGAGCTGAATGAAAGTGAACAAAGTGATTGCTGGGTTGATGGAAGTCAATCCTGCCTCTTGAGAAATGAAGCCATAGCTAGCTGATATATGGCAAATGCTTGTGTACCAACTGTAAGAACCATGGTGGCTCTATAAAGGAGAACATCAGCTACCTTACCCTTTAGATGTACTGGAATTCCACTATCTTTCTGAACCAGCTTTTGTTTCTCTGGAATTTATTTTCAAAATGCCTGCATGAAGCAATGTGTATGGTCCTCTGGGAAATCTGACAGAGCAGGTGGGTTCTGCTGCATCTGGGCTCAGTCATTGGCCAACAACAGTGATGACAACTCGAGGTTTTTTATAAAAGCCTATTTCTTACAAGACAGAACTTCCCAAAAAAGAAATGACTCCTATGAAAGGCAAGTAGAGCCAAAAGCAAGCACTAAGCAGTGAAAACTGTTCTCTAATCAAGTTTTTACAAATATATTTCAAGGCATATGAAGCTCTATTATTGCTATGTGCTGTCTTCTCTAAGGAATGTAAGCTGGGATTAAACGTCTTTTTTTTTTTTTGAGACAGAGTCTCACTTTATTGACCAGGCTAGAGTGAGTGCCCTGGCATCAGTCTAGCTCACAGCAACCTCAAACTCCTGGGCTCAAGCAATCGTGCTGCCTCAGCCTCCCAAGTAGCTGGGACTACAGGCATGCGCCACCATGCCCAGCTAATTTTTTCTATATATATTAGTTGGCCAATTAATTTCTGTCTATTTATAGTAGAGATGGGGTCTCGCTCTTGCTCAGGCTGGTCTTGAACTCCAACGATCCGCCCACCTCGGCCTTCCAGAGAGCTAGGATTACAGGCTTGAGCCACCGCGCCCGGCCTTAAATGTCCTTTTAGTGGAGAAATTTTCTACTGTTCCAAGTCAGAGGAGTATATACTTTTAACAAAGGTTTTATCCTTACATATTTAACTATACAAGCCCATATGCCTTTATTCTGATTGGTGAGGTGGTATTAAGTATAAGGGGACTGTATGGTATCAAGTGCTGAGGTCCTGTATTAGGACTTTTGTAAGTTACTGTTTTAGTTTTTCTGATTAAAACACATTAAGAGTTAAGAGAAATTTTGTAAAACTTACTTTCTGGACATTGAACGGAGAATCTTTCGACTTTTGCTCAAGTTTTCACTCGTGTTTACCAGCTGAGAAGAGAAAATAGCAATTATTTCACCCGCCTTCCAAAAGTATACACTGTACAATTTGAATATTCCTAAACTAAAGGGGTGTATGTTGAAAAACTCCAAGAAATCTAACTGATTTAAATGATGACTTCTGAGTATAAGGAGAAGAACCTGGAAAGGACAAGATACTTTAGCATTAATCAAGTAGGGTTAGGATTCATTGTATCTGAAGGTTGTTGTGGGGACAGCCTTCTGAGACTGAGCTAATCTTTTACCTTGGCTACTCAAAACAGGAAGTCTTTAAATGTACCCAGCCAGTGAAGTGACTTTGAGCAATTTAAGATTTGAATTTCATCAGCCAAATTCCGAGAGAGCCTCTTGAGCTGTTTTATGGGCTGGTGAGTTACTGCTTTTGAGATCTGGTTATCTTTTTTCAAGAGACAAACACATTGAATTATAAAAGGATTTGACCTCCCTGGACTTTTCCCTTTGGATTAATAGCAGAAGGGTATAATAATCTAGATAGCTAGAAGGTATTTTACCTACTGCAGATGGCGACCTGCCATCTGTTCCCATTCCCCAGTGGCCTTGGTAAATTGATCTCTCAGCTCATTGCTTGGGTTTTAAATTTAAACAATCTACCTAGTATGTTCAAAAATCAAAACACACACTATCTGGTAAGCAAGCTACATTCTCTATAGCTTGCCTTGAATTTAGTACTTTGATACCCTCTTCAGTGAAAATTAACATTCTGATTTAACAATGGAGAACTGTAGCTATTAAGATGTATAAGAAAGTCTGAAATCCCCACACTGAATATTTTCCTGTCCAAATCTTGGCTATAGCATTTGTTTTTCATTTTGATTTGCCTCATGTTAAGAATGTAGCATTCCATTGGCAAATTGTATTTTAAAAATTCCTATGTATATTAACTCATTTATAGAAAGGAAGATGAGTTATTTCTCAGAGCCTCTTAAAGTGATGGAGGTCCCCGATATAATGATCATTGGGCCAAAGTATTTTTCTTTCCCACAATGATCCTTACCTTAGGTAACAAAGGGTTATAGTCTAGGATTTAACTATAATTTATCAATCTATAAACTGTGAGTGGTATATTTTATGACATATGGAAAAAAATGACAGGGTATAAATAGATGTTTTCATAATAGAATATTCCACTAGATGTATAAGAAATTAAAATCTCAGATTGGTAGCTTTTAATCCTTACGTGCCTTTTTACATATTATTCTTTTGCCAAAGAAAGAATAATCTTACAAATGCAGAAATCAGATTCCTTCAGTCTTTTTCTTCCTTCATTAAAACAAATTTCCAATGATGTCTAAATCTTAAGGGTAACATTATTTCTATGGGAAAACTCTCAGCTAAGCAAACTAGGTTCTTATGCTTTTCGCAATTTTTAAAGAATGTTCTTCCCAGGATTCAGAACTGCTGTAGCTTCTGGTCTCAGTATGGCATCCAGGAGTAGTGGGCCCAGCTACTATCCCTGCTCTTGCCACTTTCCCCATCTGCCCAGACTTACTCTGCTCTTGGTACGTTCCAACTGGTCTCGTTGTTCCCCCAGCTCTTCTATGATTTCTGAGCCAATCTGGTCAGTCTCTGTGGCAATCCGATGAGAACGCTCAATACTTTGGGTGGCTCGGTTCAGACTTTCAGTGCCTTGCAGTAGCAATGCCCTTTGAGATTGTAGACGATTCTGAGAGGAGTATGGAAGGGAAATGTTAGGCTTCTTCCCCAATCAACTGGCTCTCAGCACATTCCTTATGACCTTCCTTGTGTAAGAGGGGATGTAGTGAGCTACAAGACCACAGACTAAAGCAAAACCCGGAATCAAATCAACAGGATAACACCTCCCATTCCACTGCTCTTTTACACTTCAGCAAGGCAAGAAGGATGGATTAAAAACACTGGAGCACTTCCCCTGTGTTTGTGATAAATTTGAACCGGTCCATGTACCTCTTGGACCAGGAACTTTTGAGAAGCAGCAGCTCAGATTTGGGAGATGCAAGAGCTGCGTGATGATGCATATAGCCTGTAACTTCAGTGCTGCAAGTAAACCAACTAAATTTTGCAGCCCTAGAAAATGACTCACTGAAGATTCCCACTTGACTGGTACTGAGGATTGAGGAACTAACTATGAGTTACTCTTTCTCAGACTTACAAATGATTTATATGCTAAGACTCTACCACATTCTGGAAAACACTTGTGACTGCACTCTTGGTAAACCCCAAAAATAATTTCACCTCCGGCCAATTACATCCCAAAGCAAAAACATCACAGTTGCCACACTGGTGATTTACTCTTGGGGAAGGTAGTATCTGGGGCTGGAGTACACTTCCCCTGCTGCCCTAATATCCCAAGTGCCTTAATTTTCTAAATTCTCACTGAAATTTTACTCTACTTATAATCTTAAATACAGACAGCATGAGGACAAAAGTAGCCTTTGTCAAGCCAGAATTAACCACCACTGACAAATGGGGGCAGCTCTAAGTTCTTAGCTATTCAAAGCACATAACATACAATCAAAAGGGGCCCAGCTCACAGGCCTATCACAGAGCAGGTGACTACTAGCAATAGGATGCCACCAAGAAGCCAAAGGATGGATTCCCAGAGCAGCATTTTCACTTAATAAATGGAAACCACTGACTGAGGTTCAAATAAACTCAGTTATGTTAGCTCAAAGGAAGAAAGTTTTTTAAAAACAAAAGATGCAGATTTTCAACTGATTAGGCTAAAGAAAGCAGGAAAAAATAGGATCACATACATCAACCTTAGATTTGGAACAATAATCCTACCGAAGGTGTTAAGTATATCTAAATTATGTTTTTATAATTTCTGAAACTAATAATCTCTAAAGCAAAATTACTTGAACTTATCCTCTCCCTTCTTTTTGGTAACAAATAACCAAAGTCACTTTTACAACTCCCATTTAACAAGCTCCACCTGCCTGCCATTTTCCAGTCTACTTTCAAGAGTGACCTTATATCAGCTTCTGATTTGTAATGATCTGTGTATCCATTTGAAAATTTTGCATCATTCTCAAAATATCTAGTTTTAACATAAACGATGTCAAGCCAGTATCATTCTGAATGTGTTTTTTTTGAGACAAGAGTCTCACTCTGTTGCCTTGGCTAGAGTGCCGTGGCATCAGCCTAGCTCACAGCAACCTCAAACTCCTGGATTCAAGCAATCCTCCTGTCTCAGCCTCCCAAGTAGCTGGGACTACAGCATGTGCCACCATGCCCAGCTAATTTTTTTCTATATATTTTTAGTTGGCCAATTTCTGTTTCGAACTCCTGACCTTGAGTGATCCGCCCACTTCGGCCTCCTAAAGTGCTAGGATTACAGGCGTGAGCCACTGCGCCGGGCCCTGAATGTCTCTTAAAACTATAATCAGGATGCATTGTGAAACAAGATTTGTTTAAAACTGCATTACTAGCCTTTCTATGTATGTTCAGTCTGCATCAGTGGGGCCCTTTCCATTTCTCTTCCACGCTACTCGTCAGGCAATTTCTACTTTGTACTGTATTTGTGGAATATAATCTAAATGCAGCCCATTAAATTTAATATTTGTGAAGTTTTAATTCCCTTAACTTTCCAGCTTCTTTAGATGGTTTCAAAATATAGATTTTCAATTAGTCCAATTTTATAAATCAGAATCCTGAAGGCTAGAAAGGCAATGTGGCTCACTTGCCATTACAACAGAATAAAGTGTTAGCTCTTCTTGAGAAACATCTTGCATTCTCAATTGTATTTCAGTTGTTGGGCCATCTTGACATTAAGGAAAGCTGGATTAATTTTGTAGCAATACTCTGATAAATTAAAAACCTAGATGAATGTTTTAGGCATACTTGCGAAAGTGATTCTAAAATTTATATATGACAATAAAAGCTCAAGAAGATAAGAAATTAGATCAATAGGTCAGAATACAGAATTCAGAAATAAGAATAGGTAACATCAGCCGGGCGCAGTGGCTCATGCCTGTAATCCTAGCTCTCTGGGAGGCCGAGGTGGGCGGATCGTTTGAGCTCAGGAGTTCGAGACCAGCCTGAGCAAGGGCGAGACCCCATCTCTACTATAAATAGAAAGAAATTGGCCAACTAATATATATAGAAAAAATTAGCCGGGCATGGTGGCGCATGCCTGCAGTCCCAGCTACTCGGGAGACTGAGGCAGGAGGATCTCTTGAGCCCAGGAGTTTGAGGTTGCTGTGAGCTAGGCTGACGCCAGGGCACTCACTCTAGCCTGGGCAATAAAGTGAGACTCTGTCTCAAAAAAAAAAAAAAAAAAAAGAATAGGTAACATCTATTTTTTATATATTAAGGATACGAAGAATGTGCATACAGTTTGGAAAGATCTGCATTAAATAGAGTGGGTACCCCAGGGGAGAAGGAGAATTGGATGCAGAAAAAAGGATAAGAGTGGAAAAAACAAGTCTATGATGCACTGATAACATGAACTATACTCCACAATATGGTTAATTCTATATCATAAGCCGTTGAGGAAAATAAAACAGCTAAAGCTTACCATATGCTCATTCTCTACTGCGTATGTGCCATATTTCATGTCTCCTCGGCCCCCAGGTGTGGCTATCAAAGGTGTGCTTCTCACCTCCCGATGGAGTTTGGCAAGGTCCTTCCGGTAGTTTCGAAGCTTAGACATCATGGGGTTACGGAAGGATAGAGGTGCATAACGTAGTTCCTCCTCCATCTCTGCCAGCTGGGAAGGCAAAATGTAGTGAGTAGATGGCCTGGTTCTTCCCTCTCTCATCTGGGGATATGCCTAGTTTGGACTAATAAAACCACAGACCACCCCAAATAAGTACTCAACCATACAGTACACAAGGTAACGATTATGTCTGGCATGTTTACCTCATTCTTGGTACCTGGAATAGTACCTAGAAAGCACAAAGCAGGCATTCCAAAAATATGTAATGAATGAATGAATGAAAAAACAGAGGCACTTTACAGTTTATTAAATATTTCTATATACATTCTCTCATTTAATCCTCACAATAAATATGGTAGGAAATACTTTCTCTACCTCATATATAAGACTTAAAGAAACCTACTGAAGATTACACAAAAAGAGTCAGGATTCAAAATCTTCAAATTCTCAACTCTTTTTAATATTCCAAGTTTTCAGCCTGGTATGGTTCAAAACTGCTATCAAGAAGCACTTTGAAGTCTACTATAGTAAAAATGATAGGGGTCTGGCATCGGGGTTCTTCTCTTTTTTCTTCCCCTCTTTCTGAAAATCAGTTGTTTATCTCCATATCAGAGATAACCAGGGGCCCATAGAACAGGTTGCTTAACAGAATGAGATTTCCATTTTTTCTGGGATAAGTAAAATCTAACACCTACACATATTCACAAGAGGCCCTAATTATTTTCAACTGCCTAAGATGGCCAGAGTAGGACTGCTAATTTTGCTAAGTTCAAAGAAAAAAAAATCTGAGCACCAACAAGTAAATTAGCTGTAGGTAAGAGATTTTTAAAATGGTACCAAGATTTTAACTGAACAAGGAGAGTGGCTACATAACAGGTATATCATGGATATGCACAGCTGTACATGTATTAATAAAATTTCTAGTACTTCCATTATGAAGGAGATAGCTACCAGTGTGGTGGCCTAGTTGTTCTTAAAATAAATGCAGAACAGAGAAAAGGATGCAGATAAGTTTCCTTGTCAGAACTTCATTGGGATAATTGGGAAGCTGACTTTCAACAAGCAAGAAGGAAGTTCTCTGAAGTAAAAAGAATTTTTCTTCTCAGTATGTTCTGG
Organism: Mirza zaza; assembly: GCA_008750895.1. NCBI lineage: Eukaryota > Metazoa > Chordata > Mammalia > Primates > Cheirogaleidae > Mirza > Mirza zaza. The sequence goes on from VSMD01039888.1 coordinate 22,391, forward strand.
GGCAGCAAAATTTAGGGGCAACTATTTCCACGGAGTACTACCAGGGACCTGGATTTTAGCCCCAATCTTAATGGATTTGCTGAAGCTACAGCATAGTGAGATGGAATTAGAAGGACTCTTGCTTCCAAAGGGTTAGAGGGGAAAAAATTGTTTTTAAAGAAAAGCCACAGGTTAAGAGGAAGCAATTATTAAACTGCTCAGCAACCTGAACCAACTTCTGACAAGCTTTGGGTCCTGACTGGGAACATATCCTGTTCATGCATGTTCTGCCTGAGGTACCAAGTTCAGCCACTATGCTGTCTTGTAAGACAGAAAGGAACATGGTTAGAATCACTTCTGAGCTAATTTTCTGTGGCAATAAATTTCATAAAGAATAATAACCTATCTTAATGGAAAGGTCTTAAAAAGAGATTTTAAAAGACCATTTGGGTAAAGATATGAGAATGCCCTTACTACTCACACTAGCTATATACACACACACATATATATACATAAACACACACACACATATATATATACATAAACAGACACACACACACACACACATATATATATATATATATTTTGAGACAGAGTTTCACTCTGTCTCCCAGGCTAGAGTGCAGTGATATCATCATAGCTCACTGCAACCTCAAACTCCTGGGCTCAAGTGATTCTCTTGCCTCAGCCTCCCAAATAGCTGGGACTATAGGCCTGCACCACCACACCCAGCTGATTTTTCTATTTTTTGTAGAGACAGGGTCTCACTCTTCTTTAGGCTGGTCTCAAACTCCTGGCCTCAAGCAATTGCCCTGACTCAGCTTCCTCAAGTGCTGGGATTACTGGTGTAAGCCACTGCACCTGGTCCAGGAATATATTATCAAAGACTCCTATTTTAGGAAAGTCTTCAAGCTTTCCCCATTTGTGTTTGTCAACCCCCCCTCAACACCTATTCCCATCAATTAGCCTCATTTATTAATAGTAAGAAATAGTCAAAATCAAGATCAACATAACAATCTACAATCAGGTCATACCATTACTTCTGGAAAAGATCAACACCAGGTAGAAGAGGAAACAAAGACATGCTCTAAAGTTCTCACCGTTTCATTTGCTTCCTGTTGCTTTTCATCAAAATCTCTGATCAACTTCTTCTTCTCTTCTAGAAAAAACAGGTAAGTTTCAAATGCCCATTACTATTTCTATACATTTGTAAAGGCCATTTCCTCTGCTTAGAATAAACTTCCCATTCCTCCCAAGTTGTGGGTGGTTGTACTTATCACCCCTAAAAGGCATTTAGAAATGCAAGGGGAATTGTTATCACAAAGACTGGGGGAGGGAAGAGGAGAAGGGTATTACTACTGACATTTAGTACCCAGGGAACAAGACAACCCATGTTTGGGACAGTCCTGCATAATTATTTGGTCCCCAAAGCCAATAGCATCCCTACTAAGAAGCACTAAGTTAATCATTCTCAACCTTTTCTCCCCCCTCATCCTGAGGAAGCAGGCACACTTTCAACAGTAAGAATGTTTACTGATACTGGTTCTCTAAAATCCCTGTCCCTGGGAGGCCGAGGTGGGCAGATTGCTCGAGGTCAGGAGTTCGAAACCAGCCTGAGCAAGAGCGTCTCTACTATAAATAGAAAGAAATTAATTGGCCAACTAATATATATAGAAAAAATTAGCCGGGCATAGTGGCACATGCCTATAGTCCCAGCTACTCGGGAGGCTGAGGCAGAAGGATTGCTCGAGCCCAAGAGTTTGAGGTTGCTGTGAGCTAGGCTGACGCCATGGCACTCACTCTAGCCTGGGCAACAAAGTGAGACTCTGTCTCAAAAAAAAAAATACTTGGTACTCCCTCTTTATTGGGTCCTAAAAAGAAAAAAAAGATACTTGGACTTGGCAAAAATTGTGAAGGGTGTACTGGAATCTGTCACCTGGTAAACATTTGTATAGGGGGAAAACCCTGGTCAGTAACGGGGGTTAGGTTCTGGTGCCAGGTTTGGGCCTGCCTCTATATGGACAACTTTTTTCATCTCTTTGAGACCTGACCTCCTTCCTTGGCTATAAAATGAGGAAGTAGGTCATCCTTCCATATCTTAACAAGCAAAAATTAGCCCCAATTATGAGAAGATTGTTGTTTTTAAGAGTTCTACTGCTTAATGATTCTTTTAAAAACTGTATACATCCAAATTAATGTTCTACCTAGAAGTCTACACATATTTATTACCAAAAAATTACCATTGCTTACAATATTTTTTTAACTCATCTTTTGGGATTTTCTTTGCATTCTGTGGATACAATCTTATTTCTTTTTTAAAGTTGTGGTAAAATATACATAACATTAAATTTACCATTTTGGCCATTTTTAAGTGTACATTTCTGTGACATTAAGTATATTTGCACTGTTTTGTAACAATCACCACTATGCATCTTCAGAACTACTTTGTCATCTGAAATGGAAACTTCATACCATTAAACACTAACTCCCCCATTCTATGAATTTGATTACTCTAGGTACATCATGGAAGTGAAATCATACAGTATTTGTCCTTTGTGTTTGGCTTATTTCACTCAGAATAATGTCTTCAAGGTTCATCTGTGTTGTAGCATGTATGGGAATATGGTCCTTTAAGCTATGCATTTTTCATTCAATGTGACTCCTAAATACAAGCTGCCTCTTCCATCAATTGAAGAAAGAGCAATCTCTTCCAATGCCAAAGAAAGATAAGTTGGGTTCTTGGAGAGATGACATGTGAGTACTCAATATGCTCTCCTGAGATTTTCTTGGATAATTTTGTCTACCCTGATTTTTATCTTAAGCCCTTTCTAACCCACCCCGACATAAGATGCAATGTTACTGCAATGCTTTATATGGATTTACATTTCGTTAATCATAACAGCATCTAATATATCAGTTGTCTGCTGCTTTTTAACCACTTCGGTATGAGTGTCGACTATAGTTGACAGCCACAGATGAACGCAAACAGCAACTTCAGCCGATAGCCATGATATGACTTTTCTAATTTTTCATTTATCAAAATAAAATTGTGAACATTTAGAAATAATGTAACGAAAACATATATGTATATGTTACCTATTCTGATTTACAAGTAAAGCTGCCTATAAAGTAAAACAAGCTTTCAGAGCTTTAAAGCTTTCCTCATCACACGAGAGCAAAACGGATTCGTAGTCAATGCACAGCACAAACTTTCGTGGGGACTATGAGTGCCGGCTGTTGGCAAGGTTTCTCGGCCGGTGAGCGTGGTACTGAAGTGGTTAAGTGATCATAAATCAGTTTGAATGTGTATGTTCTATATTCCCAATCTGAGATCACACTCCTCTAGAACAGGGACATTTACTTTGTCTTTTCTACTTTGTCCATAGCTTCTAGAACTTTAAATTTCCTTAGGTGTACTTCCTGAAAGAGCAAATGACAGCACCCCCTTTACTGTGTCTCACTGCCATGTGACAAAATTCCTTAATATACACAAGGCATTCCAGATGAACTATTTCTCCACATTGCTCACAAAACCTGTGTCTCCATTTGTTTTATTTTATTTTTTATTTTTTGAGACAGAGTCTCACTTTGTTGCCCAGGCTAGAGTGAGTGCCATGGCATCAGCCTAGCTCATAGCAACCTCAAACTCCTGAGCTCAAGCAATCCTCCTGCCTCAGCCTCCCAAGTAGCTGGGACTACAGGCATGCGCCACCATGCCTGGCTAATTTTATATATATATAATATATATTATATTAGTTGGCCAATTAATTTCTATTTATAGTAGAGACAGGGTCTCGCTCTTGCTCAGGTTGGTTTCGAACTCCTGACCTCGAGCAATCTGCCTGCCTTGGCCTCCCAGAGTGCTAGGATTATAGGCGTGAGCCACCACGCCCTGCCTCCATTTGTTGTTTTAAAAAAGACAGGAAAGTTCAGCCATGGCAAATGGTATACAACTAACCATCATGGTGTAACTGAAATGAGCACCAAAGCAGCTATTACCATTCCTGGGGAGTTGTGTTCTATGTTTTTTTTTTTTTTGAGACAGAGTCTCACTCTGTTGCCTGGACTAGAGTGCCATGGCGTCAGCCTAGCTCACAGCAACCTTGAACTCCTGGGCTCAAGCGATCCTCCTACCTCAGCTGCCCAAGTAGCTGGGACTATAGGCACATACCACCATACCTGGCTAATTTTTTTCTATTTTAGTAGAGATGGGTCTTTCTCTGGCTCAGGCTGGTTTCAAACTCCTGACCTCAAGCAATCCTCCTGCGTTGGCCTCCCAGAGTTCTAGGATTATAGGCATGAGCCACTGTGCCTGGCCAGGGGCCTGTGTTCTTAAGCAGCAGTGAAATAATACCTGCAGTCAAGAATGGCAACTTCCATGAAGCAGTATCATCATATTATTTGGTAATAAGTTACAAAAGTGCTGAGTGTCATCACTCCTCTGAATTTGCACATCTTCAAACTCAAGAACCCTCACTCCTGTTCCAAGCCAGACAGTAAGAAGCAGCACTGTACACATACCTGTATTCCCTTCCCAGCTCTGATTTTTCTACAACCATGTTAAAAGACTCCTCCTTTATTCTTCTTTTGTTAATGGGTATGAAAATCTGCATTCTTAAGAGGCAAGTTCTAGAATGATTCATGGAAAGTAACTACATAAATGAAAGTAGGGGGAGAAAAGGTAGCCAGCCCACAGGACCTCTATTATCATCACTGACTTCCTATGTCAGGGAAGTTAGTTATGCTCAGTCTTTTTGGAGTTGGAATATTCCACTTTTTACATGATTTCATAAAACACATACTTCCTCTGATTAGTGCTCTACAGCTTGTATACTTTTAAAAGAAATACAACTGTTTTGAAAACAATATGAAGAACTTCACTACAGTTATGAGATCCTTTGTGAACTCCTCAGATATAAAACAAAAACCAAAAGCCTTTGAAATCATTCTTCTGATAATGAAGCCAGTGAGGCAGATATCTAAAGGTTCAAACGAGGCTGATCCCTACTCAGGTGAAAAGATCAACAGCTGTTTTTTCTGTATTAGTCTCAGAATTGTGAATCTAATGAATGTTAGAGCTGAGATGAGCCTCAGAGAACATTTAGTCTAACTCTCCCTTAACAGCTGAGGAAACTACAGCCTGGAGAAACTGAATGCTTTCCTCAAGGTCACCGGAATCTTAAATGTGTGACAGCACTAGTTCTGGAATGCAAGTCTCCTGCCTCCCAATCCAATGCTTCTGTAGATTACATATACAATTCAGGGGTATGTTTGTGCTCCCAGGTTATAGTCTTTAGCAACTGGTAAAATTTGTTAAAAAAAAGAAAGAAAGGGCCGGGCTCGGTGGCTCACGCCAGTAATCCTAGCACTCTGGGAGGCTGAGGCGGGCGGATTGCTCGAGGTCAGGAGTTCGAAACCAGCCTGAGCAAGAGCGAGACCCCGTCTCTCCTATAAAGAAATTAATTGGCCAACTAATATGCATAGAAAAAATCAGCTGGGCATGGTGGCACATGCCTGTAGTCCCAGCTACTTGGGAGGCTGAGGCAGAAGGATTGCTTGAGCCCAGGAGTTTGAGGTTGCTGTGAGCTAGGCTGATGCCATGGCACTCACTCTAGCCTGGGCAACAAAGTGAGACTCTGTCTCAAAAAAAAAAAAAAAGAAAGAAAGAAAAGAAACCAGCCTGGGCAACATAGCAAGACCCCATTTTCTACAAATAATAAAAACATTAGCCAGGCAAGGTGGTGTGCACCTGTACTCCTAGCTACTTGAGAGGTTGAGGCTGCAGTGAGCTATGATCATACCATTGCACTCCAGCCTTGGTGACAGGGCAAGATCCTGTCTCTTTTTTTTAATTTTAGAGATGGGAGTCTTGATCTTGCTTAGGCTGGTCTCAAACTCCTGACCTTAAGTGATCCTCCCACCTCAGCCTCCCAAAGTGCTGGGATTACAGGAGTGAGCCACTGAGTCTGACCTGACACCCTGTCTCTCAAAAAAACAAAAACAAAAACCCAACAGAACTGCATCCTGGGTAGAATGGGCACCAGAAACAAGAATGAGCCACTGCAAACACCACTATCCCCCACCCCACAAGCCTTCCCAAACCAGTCAAGTGTGAGAGACTTACTCACTCTTAGACTGACTCTGCTTCCTTTGGTAAACTGGGAGATGGTGACACTATTCCCTGGACATGGAATAAAATGGAAACAGCCAGTTCTGAAAAACAAAGCTAGTCTACCTTAATGTTCACCCAAGGTGGGTGGCCTCTCTTCTTTATTGGGTCTGCATTACCAGCCTAAGAATGATCTTGGCCCATTAAGAGCAGAGCTGTGGAACTAACTTCAGTTTAATAGAGAGTTCAAAAATATGCAATTAATTTGATTTTGGCACCTCACTGTGGCATTTCTACAAACTACACCTTCTATTTATAAATGACAACAGTTTAGGAGTTAAAAGCATCCCTCTCAATCTGTTTCCTTATCTGCAAATAGGGACTATAAGACTACTGACCTCATAGGGTTGTTTGAAAGGGTTAAGAGATAATACATATAACAAGGACTTAGCAAGTGCCAAACATAGTAAGGGTTCAATAAATAGGAACCACCATTGTTTCTGAAAGTAAGTTCTTAGGTAGGAAGACTTAAAACAAAATTCACCAGTATAAGCTACATGCAAGGGCTGTATTATGTACATTATGCAGTGCCTACTAATTCATGATGGGCATTAAAATTTATGAAGTGGTCTCCAAACTAGAAAAAGTGGATTCAGAGACAAGGCCTTGTATGTTTCTTAATTTAATATATTCAACAAATATTGAACAGTATGAATGAGGTAGTGAATAAGGAGATAAAGCTGTTGAATTCTTATCATAATTGTGGAAATATATGTATACTTTATTTACCTATCCATTAAACAACTAAATCTATTACCAGCAACTCAGAGGTACTTTGTGCTTGAGTAGAAATTCACACTTTTCTAATTGCCCTCTTGGCAGGAATGAGGAGGTTAGACAACAGGTGAATATAATTCTTAGTCTGTTTTGTCTTGCTGTAACAGAATACCTGAGACTGGGTAATTTATAAGGAAAAGAACCTTATTTCTCTAAAGGCTGGGAAGTCCAAGGTTGAGGGGCCCACATCTTTCTTTTTTTTGAAGACAGAGTCTCACTCTGTTGCTTGGGCTATAGTGCCGTGGCATCAACCTAGCTCAGAGCAACCTTAAACTCCTGGGTTCATGCGATCCTCCCAAGTAGCTGGGACTACAGGGATGCACCACTATGCCCAGCTAATTTTTTTCTATATATTTTTAGTTGTCCAGCTAATTTCTTTATATTTTCACTAGAGACGGGGTCTCGCTCTTGCTCAGGTTGGTCTCGAACTCCTGAGCTCAAACGATGCACCCGCCTTGGCCTCCCAGAGTGCTAGGGTTACAGGCTGAGCCACTGTGCCTGACTGGCCCACATCTTTTGAGGTTCTTCCTGCTTCCTATGGGTTATCCAGTGGAGGAAGGTGGAAGGGCAAGAGGATGAGAAAGTAAACAAGAGAGGGGCAAACTCACTCTTATAGTAACCCACCATGGCAATAATGAACCTACTTGGCATTAATTTATTTATGAGGGCAGAGTCCTCAGGCCTAATCACCTCTTAACATCCCATCTCTTAATACCATCACAATGGCAATGTTTTTTAATTATTTAAAAAACATTAAATTTCAATGTTTTTTAAGCCTACAGTACCCAGTCTTCCCAGGTTGTCTCCCACCCAAGTACTAACCAGGCCTGACCCTGCCTAGCTTCTGAAGTTAAAAGAGGTCAGCGCATTCAGGGTAGTATGGCTGTGGACTGAATGTGAATTTTGCAGGGGACAGTCAAACCATAGCAATAACTAATTCAGCTTTCTATTTTTCAAAATGGAATGCTCTTTTACATTATTTAGCCTTACAGAAATGATAGAAAGATGTTGCAAAAATGAATTTAGGGGGAGGCTGAAAATATAGTCTACTCTTCAACCATATAAGATCTAATCACACTCCTGCTCAATAGCTTTTGACTGCATACCATCATAAAAGGCACAAATCTTCCCCCATGGACTATGAGGTCCCACCTGATCTGCCCCTGCCTACCTTTCTCCTTTGCTCACTCCATTCCAAACACACTGACCTTCCCATTCTTCTTTGAACACACCAAGCTCATTTCTGCGTAAGGGCCTTTGCAGTGATATCCCCTCCTCTTGACACTTTTCTCAGATTTCTGCATGATTTACTCTCTCACTTTATTCAAGTCTCTGCTCAAATGCCATCTCCTTAGAGAAGCCTTTCACAGCCACCCTATTTAAAATTGAAGCCGCCTCGCCTATCCCCTTTTTTTTAAAGCCAAATTTAGCAGTGGGGTTTTATACCAATTTTAGTGACACTAAGTTCATAGGTTCTGAAAACCTACTACCATTGGACTAGCCATCCCCTATTCCTTTACCCTGCTTTATTTTTCTGTATTGCTCTTAACAGTCTCTTAATATTTACATATTATCACCCACCCACTAGAATGGGGATTTGTGTGTCTTTTTAAACTGTATTTTACAATATTAACCAGCACCTAGGACAGTGCTGCCTGACAACACAGCAGCCTTTCAATAAAGATAAATTACACACACATGAATTTCATTCTCTCCAGAGTCATTAAATTGACATGACCTTGGGTAAGTTCTTGCTCTTTTTTTTTTTAAGAAAGGGTCTTGTTCTGTAAATGGGGCTACAGTGCAGTGGCTTCATCATAGCTCATAGCAATCTCATACTACTGGGCTCAAGTGATCCTCCTGCCTCAGCCTCCCGAGTAGCTGGAACTACAGGCTTGTACAACCACACCTAGCTAATTTTTCTTTTTTTTTTTAGTAGAGACAGGCGTCTCACTCTTGCTCAGGCTGGTCTTGAACTCCTGAACTCAAGCGATCTGGGAGGCTCAACTTGGCCTTCTGGAGTACTAGAATTACAGGCATGAGCCATCGCACCTGGCCCAAGTTCTGACTCTTAAGTAAAAACAAAACAAAGTCTTCTCGTTGTCATGAAAATCTATTTGTCCAGAGGTCAAGAACTATGGCAGATTTAGGGGTGGAAAAGTCTAGCTCTTTCAGACAGAGCTTGCAGCAACCTGAATCTTTTTTTTTTTTTTACACCCCCCCCCACCTGAATCTTGAAATCCTGAGGCAGTAAATAGTCTAAGTAGTAAGAAAATTCAAAACACAGTCTCAATTGTGGATGCAGATATACTAGATGACTTCGCTGCAGCAGCCTACTCAACATGAAGAGAATGAGAATAAAGACCTCTATGATGATCCACTTCCACTTAATAAATAGGAAAGCCAGCTGCCATGTTGTTAGCAGCCCTATGGAAAGGCCCACGTGTTGAGGAACTGAAGTCTCTGGCTAACAGCCAGTGAGGAACTGAAGCTTGCCAGCAACCACATGAATGAGTTTAGAAGTTGATTCTCCAGCTCCAGTTGAGCTTTGAGATGACTGCAGCCCCATATGACAGCTTGGCTGCAACTTTGTCCTGCAACCTTGATTCAGAACCACCCAGCTAGGATGCTCCCAGATTTTGGAGCCCCAGAAACTATGTGAGTTCAAGGAATCTTTTGCTTTCACCTTTTGCAACAATCTGATGGAACTGGAGACCATTCTCCTAAGTGAAGTACTGCAAGAATGGAAAAGCAAATACTGCACACATTCACCATTAAATTGGAACTAACTTATCAGCACTCCTGTGCATAGATGGAAGTGAAGCTCAATGGAAATCACACAGGTGGGAGGAGGAGATGGGTAAAATTATACCTAATGTGTACAATGTACACTATGTGGATGATGGATACATTTATAACTTTGACTCTAGCTGTACAAAACCAATCCATGTAACCAAAAGATTGGTACTCCTGTAATATTCTGAAATTAAAAAAAGATAAAAGAAAAAGGCAAGGTACAGAAAAAAAATTTCAAAACAAGACCACATCTAAACTCCACAATTCTAGTTTTAAAGACTAACCCCATAACTAGCATTTACTAGTATTTACCATTATCCATAAGTTATGATTTTTTTTGGTTTCTTAACCATTTTTATGCTACAGATCCTTTGTAAGTCTGGTGACAACTATGGAAGTCCCATGAAAATAACGTTTTTGAATGAGTAAAATACAAAAAGCTACAAAAGAAACCCATTCTACTGAACTACAGGACCGCAGGTTTAAGAACCCCTATGCTCTTCTTGTCACAGTGAAAAAGAGAAAATGTTACTGGCCAAGGAGGCATCCAGGGAGACGACACCCGCCGTCCATTCCTGAACACGCCTCCAGTTCACCCTAAGCGGCAGCGGGGAGATCCTGGGCACTGGGACCCAGCCAGCCCTCGGGGGCGTGTCTTGAGGATAAGGAGCGAAGAGGGCCCGGGTCTGGGAGGAAGGTCGCGGCTGAGTTCTCCACGGCTTGGCCCACCCCCAGCCTCACCTGTCCCTGCCGTCCCCAGCAGCCGCCCGGGCACCCCTTGTAGGTCTTCATGGATGCCGCGGAAGATCTCGTGCAGTTTCTCGAAATGCTCCGAGGAGGCGGCGGAGGTGGCCATGGCGCAGGCCGCTCTCGAGCAGCGGCCGCCGAGATTCTGGGCGCTGGGCCCGCTCCTAGCCTGGCGGTCAGCCGCCCAGCCCCGTAGCCATCACGGCGACCGCCAGGCCACCGCCGCCCAGGATGAGGCGCTTCCGGGGCCGCGGCGGGGTCCTCCCGAGCCGGAACGCCCACCCTCTCCAGCCTGTAACTGAGGGAGCGCCGGGCGCGAAAGCCTGACAGAAAGTCGCGCGTGCTGTGCTGCCCAGGCGACTCTTGGGGGTGCAGTGCTGTGCTGAGGCGAGCGGCAGTTCCAGAACCCTGGAAATATCCCTTCTGCGGTTGAGAAAGGCGCACAGCGAAAGGGCCCTAGGGGACCCACGAAACGGGCAGCTTGGCCGCCTCCCTCCCCGGCTCCACCGGCAGGCGAGGGGCAGGCACCGCATTGCATGCTGGGAGGTGTAGTTCGTCCGGAGAACACGCCCACTCACGGGGGTCGCGCACGTTTTCCAGGGCGGGTGGAAACCAGCCAGCGCCGCGGCCGGCAGGGGTCGCACTGGTGGGCGGTGGTTTAGCACCTGTTTGCGCCTAGACGTCATCTTCACAATCATCGCACTTTGCTTTGCCACGCTGACTTCCTCATTTCGCGTCCTGACTAAACGTTACCTTTCAGCCCTAGAAGGATAACAGGGCCAGGGGCCCGCATGCCCCCGGAGGGAAAGCACCTTTGCTGGGGAGGTCAAGTGGCCCCCCACGCTTTCAGAAATGGAACCCAGGCGACACGACCCTAAAATAAACACTCTTCCTCTAGCTGCCGGCCTGCCTAGTGTGCTAGACTGCCTGGTGCGTTTGTTCACAACAGGTGTTTGTTAAGTGTGGGCGTTGTGCAGGGATCTGGGCATATGTTGGTGAATGAAATAGATTTACTCTCTGCCCTTGCGTAATTTATAATACGGTATGGAAGGTGGACCAGGCTTCATTAGGTCTCATCTGCCGCTAAATGTAATGTGTTAACAATTACAAAGTCCTTTCTAGCACTCCATGGGTATAAATTCCTATTTTCACTGATTTCATGGTTTGTTCAAGGAGCCCGTTCTCAAATGTTTGCTTGGGAGCTCAATACTTAAACCACCCATGTATATTAAAAAATATGAGAATATTCAGGGGAAAATGCTTTGTGATTGTATCTTCAGGGCCCTCATTTTTATTAGATCGAGTTAACTCGTCACTGATTCAACACACTTTTGTTGAGCTCTTAATTCACGCTGAGCATAGAGAGATGACAAAGTCTGAGGTCAGTGGCAGTGTACTGTGATTAAGTCCCACAACACAATGCTGTGGGACTTGTTACAGTAAGAAATAAAGGGCAGGTACAAAAAGGAGAGAGAACACATAGCATGGGGTGATCAAGAAATGTGGAAAAAGTGATCTTTGAACAGTGTCAAAAAAGTGGGATATGGGTGAATGAATTATCAAATTACAACCTAAATTAATGGCTTGTGAATTTAGAATGTACTGTAGCTAGACTCTGGAACAAATTATCCTTTAGAATGAGAGATAATTGCATAACTGTAATGATGAAAAGTGTTTTTTTCTTTTGACTATAATTAAACTTTTAATTCTTAGTTTTTATTCTGGTAAATAAAAACATAAATAATCAAAAAGAATTTTTATTTGTCATTGACAGTTCAATATAAATTAAATAAAATATTAATTCATTTATTCTACTGCACTATTATCAAAAGTTTTCCAATTTTTACATAAAATGACCATTTCTAAATATTATAGTTTAATGGTCAAAAGAAGTTCAACAAAAGATTAGTAACTTACAAATATGAGAAGTAAAGACTGTGGTCCTATAATTCTTTCCCCCACCAGTTAAAATATAATTGTCAGTCCAAGAAATCACAAACTCTTATACTAAAAATATTCCAAACAAGTGATGGCAACATTACCAACTCCTCAGACTTCCTTTGTCAGCATTACTTTTGATAAAAGTTCTCCAAATAAAATAAATGTTGGCAAATGTCTATTTGAATCTTGCCAAGATAATGTAAGGAAATGTAAGATTATTCAATTGACTCTAATTACCAATATCAGTCCTTAAGATAATTCTAAGGTTGTTTTGCTTTTGTGCTTTGAATTTTTTTCTGCCACATTGATTGGTGTTTAAGACAGTGCCTCATAAGTTTTGCATGCTTACCCTCAATTCTTCTATAGTTATATATTACTGTCTTTTGCTGTTTTTTAAATCCTTAACTAGTCCCTTCAGGGACTAATACAGTATGGAAGGTGGACCAGGCTTCATCAGGTCTCATCTGCCACTAAGTGTAATGTGTTAACAATTACAAAGTCCTTTCCAGTACTCCATGGATATAAATTCCTATTTTCACTGATTTCATGGTTTGCTCAAGGAGCCTGTTCTCAAATGTTTGCTTGGGAGCTCAATACTTAAACCACCCATGTATATTAAAAAATATAAAAATATTCAGGGGAAAATGCATTATCTCCCAGGATTCTTTTTTTTTTTTACTTCGTCCCTGCTACCCACGTGCTTCTTGATGGGTAGTTACCAACAAATACAGAATCTGCTTCCCTTTGCAGCTGTACTCACTTGTATCAAAGACTGGATGACACTGGTTTCCTTCATCTCTGATTATTTACCTGCACTAGGACCCAGCCACTGTTTCTTTGTGGCTGTTTTGAATTTTGTGAAAATACTCCCAACTGTATAAACATACAAGAAGACACACAAAGATATACACAATGACAATGACCCAAAAGCCTTTCCTTTCCTCTTCTGGTTCTTCTAAGAGAAACTAAGGCACAAAAAATAAGGCCTCCATGGGTCTGGGGTCATTAACTGAAGTCAAGTGGCCCATCTTCTCATAGTGTTCCTTATATTACCCACTTGTTGGTCTGAGAAACAGCAGGAAAATGACTGTTTGAACTTGATTTTTATTTCTGCATTTCCCCACATTTCTGCCCTCCCACAAGCCTCACAACTTCTTAGAAAAGGAAGCTCTTCTCTAGTAGACATGGGAAAGTGTCTTTAACAGCAGTGGCCTTGGGCTTAAGGCCATGCCATAACAGATTCAATTAAGAATTTCCTGAAAGAATCCAGATGTTGGTGCATGACAGCTAAAGAGGTGAGGAACAAGTGCTGCTCTTGAGCCAAGCCATTGTGACTTATGGAGTTTAACTGAGGTTGCAGTGTGGCCCTCTTAAAGTGAAGATTGGTTGGTTGGGAAGAACTACATTGTGAACAAACAGGTAGAAACTAGCCCAAATTCCCATAAGTAAACAATGCCATAGCTAGATTCTCCTAGGTAGTAGTAGGTTTCAGAAGGAAAATATGAGCTGTGCAGGTCATATGAAGGTCTTCTTATCCTATGATGATATCTCTAGTTAGTAAATCTGGACAAATGAAAGGCATTTAACCGAATCTGGCAGTGTAACTGGGTTTTAACTGGACACCACGCAGGCAAGACTGGAAGTTTTTGTTTTCTTTGTGGTTAAGGTTTTGGCCACCTTGAAGGAGAATCATTTTGGCAGGAAGTACTGTATAGTCTGCTGCTGTCTTCTTTTGTGCCCAACTGCCACTGCCTGTCAATCCATTGGGAGGCCCAGCAAGTCACAACTGACGTCCCACAGCCGCCTTGCTATTGTCTCATTACGAGCCTGGGCAGAGACCCATGCCACATGGCAGTCACTGGAAGGGAAAGAGAGAAGTTTGAAGCATAGTGTTAAGAATGGAGTCTACTTCTCTGCCTGGCATAAGGGATATGATAGAAAAACAACCCAGGAGCTTGTGCTCCAGGAGCTTCATAAGGCCAGTGTTTGTCCTATCTCTTCTTTTTCCAATCTCTACACCAGAGAAAATTTATTTGCCATTTAGATTTTCTCACTAGATCACCTCTGATCGGAATGCTTTGTTTGATTTATAATGCATATCATATGGTCTTTATATTCCCTTTCTATGTATACAACATAATTCTCATATCAGTGCCTGCCTTACATCTACGTATATCCATCTTCTTCAATTAAGTCTGGAAAGTCCACTCTACAGGGCCTTGGACAGTGTCATATAGCTGAGATCTTGCTGTTTATACTGGTCACAGATAGATGCTTAGAGTGGTAAGAAAATACTGCTTATGTCTAGACTACCTGCAGATATAACTGTTTGTAAATTCATATGACAAGTAAAGCCAGTTTCAAAAACAAGAGAAGGTGATAGCAAAAAAATAAATAAAAAAATTAAAAAAAATGATGACAAAGTATCAGGTATGTCTTAGTCCATTTTGTTCTGCTGTTAACAGAATATCCCAGACTGGGTAATTATAATATAATGAACAGAAATTGAGCTGGGTATGGTGACTCACTCCTATAATCCCAGCAACTCTGGAGGCTGAGGCAGGAGGATCACTAGAGGTCAGCAGTTGGAGAAGTTTATTGGCTCATGATCATGGAGGATGGGAAGTCCAAGATGGAGGGCCTTCTTGCTGCATTATAACATGGTGGAAGGCATCACATGGGCAAGACAGAGGGAATTGGATCCAACTCATCCTTTTAAGGGGAACCCACTCCCACAGCAATGAACCCAGTCCCAAGATAATGGCATTAATCCATTCATGAGGGCTGACCTCATGATTGAATCACCTTGTAAAGGTCTCATCTCTCAAGATTGCTGTATTCGTGCTGAAGTTTCTAACACACGAACTTTGGGGGATACACATAAATCATATACCTTATCTTCATTGCTGTAATTCCAAGTACCGTAATTCCGTTAAATGCAGAAGGGATGTCCCAACTGCATCATCCAGAAATTTTCTCAAGGATAATTCACTTACTCATTTTTATATTCTCTGCCTCTATTACACAGCGGGTATTAAATGAAGGTTTGTTTTGTTTTGAGACATAGTCTCACTCTGTCACCCCAGCTAGAGTGTGATGGTGTCATCATAGCTCACTACAACTCAAACTCCAGGGCTCAAGCGATCCTCCTGCCTCAGCCTCCTAAGTAGCTGAGACTACAGGGATGCACCATCACACCCAGATAAGTTTTCTATTTTTTGTAAAGACATCATATGAGGTCATAACTGTAGGCCCTAATCCAATAGCACTGGTGTCCTTAGAAGAAGAGGGAGAGATACCAGGAATGTGTGTGCACAGAGGAAAGGCCATGTGAGGACACAGGGAGAAGACACCCATTTGCAAACCAGGAAGAGAGAAAACAATTCAGCTAGAACCTTGACCTTGGACTTCCAGTCTCCAGAACTTTGAGAAAATAAATTTAGGTTGTTTAAGCCACCAAGTTTGTGGTATTCTGTTTAGGCAGCCAAAGCAGACTAATACAGCTACCAAGACAATCCAATAGGGAAAAAATAGTCTTTTCAACAAATGGTGCTGAGATAATTGGACATCCCCACACAAAAGAATAAAGGTGGACCCCTATCTCATACCATATACAAAAATTAGCTCAGAATGTATCACAGATCTAAATGTAATGCTAAAATTATAAAACTGTTAAAAGAAAATAAGTAGTTGTTATGATTTTGAATGTGTTCCTCAAAAGTTCATGTGTTAGAAACTTAATCCCTCTGCACTCATGAATGGATTACTCTATCACAGGATTGGGTTTGTGATCACTTGCCCTCTCTCCATGTGACCCTCTCTGCCAGATTATCACACACCAAGAAGACCCCCAACCAGATGCCAGTGCCATGCTCTGGTAATGGTAATAAATCTTTGTGACTTGGGTAATGCAATGGTTTCTTAGATACGACACTAAAAGCATAAGTGACAAAAGAAAAAATAGGTAATTGGACTTTCCTCAAAATTAAAAACTGTACCTCAAAGGACACCACTAGGAAAGTGAAAAGAAAGCCCACAGAATGAGAGAGTATTTGCAAATCATACATCTGATAAGGAACTTGTACCTAGACTATAAAGAACTCTTGCAACTCAACAACATGCAACAGGAATGACACAGACCATAAGTACCTTACAGAGCTTCTAAATAGAGAGATCCCTTCCTCTAGAAGTTAGGGAAAGTTTCATTCATTTAACACATACTCTGTTCCAAAACGGTGCTAGGAGCTAGGAACACAGTAAGTAAAAGAATCAAGACTATATAGTAGGGGTCAAGCATGGTTGCTCATGTCTGTGATCCTAGCAATTTAGGAGGCCAAGGCAAGAGAATTGTTTGAGGCCACTAGTTGGAGACCAGCCTGAACAACATAGCAAGACCCCTTCTCTACCATAGGCCTATAGTGCCAGCTATTCAGGAGGCTGAGGCAGGAGTTTGAGGTTGCTGTGAGCTATGACGCCACTGCATTCTAGCCTAGGAAATGGAGTGAGACCTTGTCTCAAAAACACAGAACAAAAAATAAAAAAATAAAAAGAGTATGGTATACCAGACAAATCCAGATTATTTCCTTTGGGCAATAAAATATCATCTCTAAAACCAGAAAATTCATACCTGAAATGTTTCCCATTTAGAATCTCAAGACCTTCCGTTAAGGCACAGTACAGGCTGGTCTGGGCTCCCTGCTGAGGAGTCTTGATGCAGAAGGAGAAAAGCCACCACATACATCTCATGAAAGATGAGTGCCGAACCAATTCAGACTGGACCGTGCCAGGGTGTACAGAATACGCCGTAACACCAGAGCCTGGTGGGAGGGGTGCCGTGGAGAGGGGAAGGGAAGATAGGACTTGATTTTGAACAGCCAATGACAATAAAAGATGTAAATAAACATGTGACCTTCACACATGGACTCCCTTCCCTTGGTGACATCACAAGCACTGTGCACAGGAGTTTATACCTCCATGTCACAGATTAAGAAGTAAAGGCTCAGAGAAGTTATTAACTGTTATGAAGCGGCAGAGCCAGGACTCAACCTCTCGGCAGCACTTCACACTGTTGACGACCCCCTTCTTGAATTCCTCTTTCTCATTGGCTTCCATGACACCACTTCTCTTCTGGTTTTCCTAACCTTCCTGGCTGCTTGTCTCAGTTTCCTGAGCCAGTTCATAATCTTCTACCCAAACATTAAATGTTGGAGTTCTCATGGCTCACTGAACTCCTTCTCTATGATTTTATGGTGCTCGCATTTTATCTACAGCCGAAACTGCTCCTCCGACCTCTAGACTGACTGTGAGAGCCAGCACAGAGGCTGGTTAAGGGCATGGACTTTGCAGACAGACTGCCCAGGATCAAATCCCGGCTCTACTCACTAGCTGTGTAACCTTGGGCAAGCTCCTTTTTTGTGGCTCATTTTCTCATCTCTATCACAGGGCTACCACATGCCAATGCTCATGCCTATGGTCCCGGCTGCTCGGGAGGCTGAGGCAGAAGGATCCCTTATGCCCAGGAGTTTTCTATAAATTAAAAAGTAAAAACTGGCCGGGCGCGGTGGCTCACACCTGTAATCCTAGCTCTCTGGGAGGCTGAGGTGGGCGGATCATTTGAGCTCAGGAGTTCGAGACCAGCCTGAGCAAGAGCGAGACCCCATCTCTACTATAAATAGAAAGAAATTAATTGCCCAACTAATATATATAGAAAAAATTAGCCGGGCATGGTGGCGCATGCCTGTAGTCCCAGCTACTTGGGAGGCTGAGGCAGCAGGATTGCTTGAGCCCAGGAGTTTGAGGTTGCTGTGAGCTAGGCTGACGCCACGGCACTCACTCTAGCCTGGGCAACAAAGTGAGACTCTGTCTAAAAATAAATAAATAAATAAATAAAAATTAAAAACAACTCAGGGATAATCATAGTATCTATACCTCACAGGGTTGTTCTGAGGATTAAATGAGTTCATATAAGTTAAAGAGCTTAGAACAGTGCCTAGTGCCTGGTAATTACTCAATGACACTTTTGTGCTTGCTACTTCAAGTTCCCAATCTTTTTTTTTTTTTTTAAAGAGACAGGGTCTCACTTTGTTGCCCAGGCATGAGGACAGTGGTATAATCATAGTTCACTGAAACCTCAAACTCCTGGGCTCAAATGATCCTCCTGCCTCAGCCTCCTGAGTAACTGGGACTACAAGTGCACACCATCACACCCAGCTAATTTTTCTATTTTTTTGTACAGACGGGGTCTTGCTATGTTGCTCACACTGGTCTCAAACTCCTGACAATAAGTGATCCTCCTACCTTGGCCTCTTAGAAGTGCTAGGATTACAGGTGTTAGCCACTGTGCTCAGCCTGAGGTCCCCAATCTTTACTGAAAACGTTGGGGCCAAATATGTATCAATTTTTTTTCTGATTTTAGAAAGGTAATATGAAACATACACATATACTGTCTATTATCTAATCCCACCAGTATAGGTCAGGTTTTGCTGTCAAATGAGTTTTGACAAGCTTGCAAAAAAATCAGTATTTTAAGGCTTTTGTGGATGTTACAACTGTAGAAAAAGGACTGTGGGCTACTCATTGCCTACTTGACATCTACCCTAGATGGTCCATGGTAATGAAAACTCCGATGTCCAAAACTGACTTCTAGTTTTAAGACCAACCTTGGTTCTTGCAGTGTTCCCTACGTGCCCATCAGGCACATGGGAGTAGTTCTTGACAATTCCCCACCTCACCATGTACATTCAGTCAATACAAGCTTTGTAGTTTTCATATCCTAAATATCTCTCAGGTGTGCCTGTCTGCTACCATCCATCTCCACCAGCCTAGTCCAAGCTACCCTCACTTCTTGCCTCACCTTCCGAAATCAACTGCTGCATCTACTCCTGCCCCCATTTTTAAAAGGCTTGGCCGGGCGCGGTGGCTCACGCCTGTAATCCTAGCACTCTGGGAGGCCGAGGCGGGTGGATTGCTCAAGGTTAGGAGTTCAAAACCAGCCTGAGCAAGAGCGAGACCCCGTATCTACTAAAAAATAGAAAGAAATTAATTGGCCAACTAATACATATAGAAAAAAATTAGCCGGGCATGTTGGCGCATGCCTGTAGTCCCAGCCACTTGGGAGGCTGAGGCAAGAGGATCGCTTGAGCCCAGGAGTTTGAGGTTGCTGTGAGCTAGCCTGATGCCACGGCACTCACTCTAGCCTGGGCAACAAAGTGAGACTCTGTCTCAAAAAAAAAAAAAATAAAATAAAATAAAAATAAAAGGCTTTAATTTTAAAGGTTCCCATTGCTCTTAAACACTAAAACCCTTACAGTGGCCTCTAAGAATTTGGTCTCTACCTACCCCACCAGTCTCAGCTCAGATCTCTATTCCTCCTGCTTTCTACACTCTAACTGTGGTAGCCTTCTGTTTCTTAAACCAAGCCCAGACCTTCATACATTCTTTCCCTTCTACCCAGAATGTTTCTCAGCCTCCTCACACCTGTAATCCATTTAATTTTTCTTTCTTTCTTTTTTTTTTTTTTTGAGACAGGGTCTTGCTCTGTCGCCCAGGCTAGAGTGTAGTGGCATCATCATAGCTCACAGCAAACTCTTGGGGTCAAGTGATCCTCCTGCCTCAGCCTCCCGAGTAGCTGGGACTACAGGTGCATGCCACCACGCCCAGCTAATTTTTCTTTTTTTTATAGAGACAGGGTGTTGCTCTTGCTCAGGCTGGCTTGAACTCCTGGCCTCAAGCAATCCTCCCGCTTCAGTCTCCCAAAATGCTATGATTACAGGCATGAACCACTGAGCCTGGCCCATTTAATTTCTGTTTTCTTTTTTTAATAATTTAACCGAATGGGTCTGTGTAAGGCCCATTTAATTTCTAATCATCCTTCAGGGCTGAGCTTACAACTCTTCTCCTCAGAGAAGTCTTTCCTGAACCTTTGGTGTGAATAAGGTCTGCCCACCAATACCCTCCAAAAGCCATTATACATCCTTGTACTTCTACTTTATATAATAACAGTTATTACAATTATAACTAAATAGCAACAACAAAAAGGAAACAATCTAGATGTTGTTAAGAAAATGGATAAACTAAGGCACATCTATACTACGAAATACAATGCAGCCAGCAAAATGAATGGGATAGGTCTGTATGTACTACATGGAAAGATCTCCAAGATACTGTGTTAGAATTTCAGTTCCTTGTGTATGAGACATATATATATATACAAACATATATATATATACACACATATATATGTAAATACATAGGAAAATTACTGGAAAAGGGCACAATGAACTGTTGACAGTGGTCACTTGAAGAAAAGTGGGGTTGGGGAAAAGGAATAAATAAAGAGGGGCTTTCACCTTTAATTCTATATACTTCCATATTATTTGAACTTTTTGCAATGAGAATTATTCATGTATTACTAGACTGATTTTACATGTGACAGTCTGAATAAACACTTGGTAATTGTCTGTCTCCCCCATTATTTTATTTTTTTTCCTTTTTTTCATGAAGCCGCTGGTGTCAATGTCTCCCCCACTAGATATAAACCAAATCAGGGAAGAAACAGTGCCTGTCTTGGTCAGCACCATCCCCAATCCCCTAACCCAGTGCATGGAAGAACACGGGCACTGAATCCATGGCTGCCCAATGGCTCAATGGATGAATCTTCTGTCACTCCAGGGTTCTTGCACCATGTCTACTTTCCACCCAATCCTCACAACTACCAGGGTAACCTCACTCATGTGTACTCTCCTTTTATCCAGTTCTCACCACTGGACCCATCTCTCTACCCACAGGCCACCCTAGCTCCCTGACTAACTCCTTGGATAGTTTTAATCATCCACTTACTCTTATCTATCCCCAGCTGATAAAACACATCATACTCTGGGCACACACTGGGCAGATGCACTGAGCTGACCACCCATCTCACAGCTGCCCATGTGGTATGATCACCCTATTCTATCTACGGGGCCCCTGTGCCTGATCCCTTGGCCTGAATTCTGCCTGTCTCAATTCCTAAGCATTGCTTACCCTAGATTTCCCGTTTCTTTATTGGAAATGCAGAGTCGAGAATGCTGAGGACCCCTGCCTATCTGTGACTGGAGATACGCCTTCTCAGGCACACATTTCCCTCTTCTCTGACCCTTTGCTGTTACCATATTCCTGGTACCTATTTTATTCTAATGGCTGTATCTAGCATCAGTTCAGGTCCCTCCCTCCTACTCAGTCTTACTATGAGTAAAAAATCTTGACTTGCTCATGAGGCCTGAATTAAACTATGACAATAACCTGTGAAGTAGTCCCATCTTACATATGAAGAAGTCAGTCTTAAAAGGTTAAGTAACTTACTTAATGCAGGTCACATAGCTAGTGTAAAGCCAAGCCTTTGGACTCAAAGTCAGAATCTCCCTGTCCCTAGCTAGCCACCTCCAATATTCAGTTGCAGGCTGCTTACTGAAACTATATACCCAGTGAAAGTCATGGAAGCAGGTACTGTCCAGGTGCCTTCTGGAAAACAGTTTCCACGCCTGTGGCTTTTAGCTACCTCCCACTGACTCGTGTTTCCCGTGCTCATGTCTTCCAAGCCTACCTTTTAGCCTCCGGGCCAGTTCCTTGGTGAAGAGAATGTTGGCTAGCTTGCTGTGACAGTAGGCCAGACTTGCACTGTAGAATTTCTCACCATGCAGGTTATGAAAGTGGATCCTTCCCAGGTGATGGGCTAAGGAAGACACATTTACTATTCTTGATGGGGCTGATTCCTTTAGTTTCTCCAGCAGCAGATGGGTCAGGAGGAAGTGACCTATTGAGAAAAACTAGAATTAACAGAGTTCGGGACCAATGTTGGGGTAAGAGGAGTAGTGGTGAGCATGGCTCAGCTATGGGAGACAGAGAACTCAGAAATAAGGTCTTTTGCCTCAACTTTTTCTTGTCAACTAGAGAACAAGTTCAATGAGGGTTTAGAGAAATAGGAACAGCCAAAGACATGAGACACAAGGTAGGTCTGGACTACGTGGATATAAAGTCCCAATTCATTCCAACTTTGGTTAAAAGCACTCTTTAAGAGTAGGTGGTCTCTACCTGATGCTGTCCACAAGGATCACTACTAAGAAGGCAACACAGCCCCTGCCAGGGCTTTCGGGCAGGATCAAACTATTTATTATTCACACCTGGTCTATTATGGCCCTGATGTCCAGACATACCACAAAGAAGGCTCGATCTGACCCCTAAGTTTCCAAGGAGAATTTTGGCTCCCTCCAGCTTTGTGATAGGGCCACATTTCTTACCCAAGTGGTTGACTCCAATGTGCATTTCAAAACCATCCGCTGTCTTAGAATAGGGACACATCATCACTCCTGCATTGTTGATCAAAATGTGGAGATGCTTTTCCTCTGTAGGGAAGACAAGGAAGAGTGTGGAAGTAGCCAGCCACAGCTGTTACATCTTAGAAATCTGCCTCACACCCAGGCCTTGAAAATGAGAATGCAGGACTTCAATCTTTCCTCCATTTTCCCTTCACACTTATTTTGTTATTGTTTTTCATGGTTAGACTTTAGTTGAATCCTATATACTTTTGCTACAGAGCAAAATTCCATTTTGTACTACCAAATGACCTTTCCAATCTTTCTAGTTCAGGAGCTACTTACTGCTTTGGGGAAGTATTCCATCTACCTCTTCCAATAGAAAGACTTCCCAAGCTGAATGGAAAGATTCCAAAGCAAAGGGAAAAGGATGTTCTATATGCACCCCTGGCACTGGGATTCAGGTCCCCAAAGAAATACTGGTTTCACTTCTTTGTTACATCATCCAACTCTCTCTCATGGTTCATTTCCTCCCGTGGTTTGTAAAACGTTTTACATGACAATCATGATTGTCTGGAGGGTAAAACATTTTGGCCTGTATGTTGTCATCTGTAGCCAACAACTGTCATCTCTGTAGTAAGCGCCAATAAAAAACAACCACTCTGGGCCGGGTGAGGTGGCTCATGCCTGTAATCCTAGCACTCCGGGAGGCTGAGGCGGGTGGATTGCTCAAGGTCAGGAGTTCGAAACCAGCCTGAGCAAGAGCAAGACCCCTTCTCTATTAAAAACAGAAAGAAATCAATTGGCCAACTAAAAATATATAGAAAAAAATAGCCAGGCATGGCAGCGCATGCCTGTAGTCCCAGCTACTCAGGAGGCTGAGGCAGCAGGATCGCTTGAGCCCAAGAGTTTGAGTTAGGCTGATGCCACGGCACTCACTCTGGCCTGGGCAACAAAGTTAGACTCTGTCTCNAAAAAAAAAAAAAAAAAAAAAACAAACCTATTACGATATGAGGTGTTCTGTCCCTTCTCCTACACTTTCTTTTTTTGTTTTTTCTCCCCAAGACAGAGTCTTGCTTTGTTGCCCAGGCTACAGTGAGTGCCGTGGCATCAGCCTAGCTCACAGCAACCTCAAACTCCTGGGCTCAAGCAATCCTCCTGCCTCAGCCTCCCGAGTAGTTGGGACTACAGGCATGCGCCACCATGCCCAGCTAATTTTTTCTATGTATATTAGTTGGTTAATTAATTTCTTTCTATTTATAGTAGAGACGGGATCTCACTCTTGCTCAGGCTGGTTTTGAACTCCTGACCTCAAGCAATCCGCCCGCCTCAGCCTCCCAGAGTGCTAGGATTATAGGCGTGAGCCACCGCACCCGGCCATCCTACACTTTCTAATAAAAGCTTTCTAACTTGTTATGGACTTTGGAATATGCCCAACTTTGCTGGTGTGTCTTCTCAGGTCGATCCTCAAATTTGGCTTTCAGTAAACCTTTATCAAATTATTTCTGTCTCAACAGCCTTAATTTTGGCTGACAGCCCTTTGTGAATCTCAGCCTTCTGTAAAGCCTCAGATAGAGCTCCAGCTCTCAAGGACCTGAGGCCTTGTCTCCTATCCCTGTATGGGTGTTTAGACCCCAGATCCTGAAAAGCCCATATTGAGTTCTGATACTTCATGAGATTTTTGGCTTCAACTTTTACTCACTGCTATGATTTCCTGAATTCCCTTTTTGTTTCTGCTTCTTGAGGATGTCCCTTTGACATAAATCATGTCCCAGTGATCATAATGATTTCAGCTGCATACCGTAAGTTTTTTGCTATATTTTATCTACCACTTCTATGTATTACAGGGAGAGGGATCTTTTTCCTTTCAGCTAAGTTCTGCAATGTTGATCACAAGACCCACAACATTCTCTTTGGTTCTACACTTACCTGCTAAGAAGCCCTTGGCAAAGGCTCGAATAGATTTAGTATCAGACAGGTCCAGTTTCCGCACCAGCACCTGCTCATTCCCTGTCACGGTCTGGATCTCTCTGGCCACCAATTCCCCCTTTTGCACATCCCGGCAAGCTAAATATACACGGGCTCCTGTCAACCAATGAGAAAGAAACTATCAGCTCTGTTTTTCAGTGGGCATTACAGACCTAATACTGATGTTGAATGTTATTTTCTTTTTTTTTTGGAGACAGAGTCTCGCTTTGTTGCCCAGGCTAGAGTGAGTGCCGTGGCGTCAGCCTAGCTCACAGCAACCTCAAACTCCAAAACCTCAAGCAATCCTCCTGCCTCAGCCTCCTGAGTAGCTGGGACTACAGGCACATGCCACCATGCCTGGCTAATTTTTTCTATGTATATTAGTTGGCCAATTAATTTCTTTCTATTTATAGTAGAGATGCTCTTGGTCAGGCTGGTTTCGAACTCCTGACCTCGAGCAATCTGCCCACCTCGGCCTCCCAGAGTGCTAGGATTACAGGCGTGAGCCACCGCGCCCGGCCTGAATGTTATTTTCAACATTTCTTAAAAAACAGGAATTTTTACAACAGAAGTATCTATCTGAGTAGCAAATAGAGTAAGAAAAATAAATCACTAATACTTAAGTGCCCATTACATGTAGAGCACAGTACTAGGTTCAGACCAGCAGATCAATGGAATACTTGGTTGTTCTTGAATTCCAAGACTGGGAAGAAAAGATGAGAATGATCACCACTGTGAGGGGTAAAACAGCAGTAACAGGAAGGAATTAAAAACAGGTAAACTTGCCTCTTTGAGCCAGCTCTTTGGCTGTCTCCTTCCCAATGCCAGTGTTAGCTCCAGTGACCAGGGCTACCTTCCCAGGAAGCTGGACAGTTGATGTACACATCCCACTGGACAGCATTTTCCTGCAGACAGAGAAGAAAAGCTCATCAATTCTTCATTCTCCTATCTCAGTCTGGGATTTCTGCAACTCCCTGTGTCTTCAGATCCCAAGGCTGAAGTTTGCTTTTGTTCCTTCCTCTGTTGTCCTTTTTAGATTTAAGGGAAGTTGGAGGGACAAACACAAAAGTGTTCTGTTGTTGCTCAAAGAAAAAAGTGATTGTTAGCCAGGCATGGTAGTGCACTCCTATAGTCTCAGCTACACAAGAGGCTGAGGCAAGAAGATCACTTGACCCCAGGAGTTTGAGGTTGCAGTGAGCTATGATGAGGCCACTGCACTCCAGCCTGGGTGACAGGGCAAGACTGTCTCAAAAAAAAAACATTATTGTATTACAAGGGCAAAGCTTAGAGCTGCTCCCTGGAGTACAAGAAACTGAATGAATATTTGCTTAGCCAGGCACCTGGCTTTGGTTTGAGCTCTAAGCCACTTTTGACTTAAGAAATCACAAGACTCAGCCCAGAAGAAGAAAGAACTGATCTCTGTATGTCAATCTGCCCACAACTGACATTTTATGGCCTTGAGAAACGGCTAATCCAATACAAAAAGTTAAAATTATGAAAGCTTATGAATTTGGGACAAAACGGGGAAAAAAACCACACTTACACACACTTAAGACAAAGAAAAGATATAAGTAAGTGTATGCACAAAGGGAAGCTGAGATCCAAGTCCTGCTTTGTCTAATTATAGTCCTTGTTCAAAGCACCAGCCTATACTGCCTTTCCAAATGAATGCATGCACAAACAGTATTACCAGTTCTCAGATTGTTCTTTTCTCTTCTCTGCGATCTCGTGACTCTGGTTAAAACAATCTGTTGAGCAGGAGATACATTTTAAAAGAGCATTTCAGCCTTTTTCACTGAACTTGGAATTGCAAGGTACATGCTCCTAGCCACTGAAGTTACCTGCTTCACACAAACAGATCTACAAGGAGGCAAACTAACTCATGGTGCCCACCAACCATACCTCCCTCCCCAGAGAATAAGCCTCCCAACTGTTTCCCACGTCCCTTCCCCTTTAGTTGCAAGAGTGACAACTCAACAGTGTTAAAGTCGGTAGTCAGTTAGGTATGAGCAAGGGAGGAGGGAACAGTTAGTGAACTGGCTCAAACAGCCCTCGAACAAACCAACCCAATGAGAAGAAAAGAACCATTAATTTCCCAGCACTGCACAGGTACAAGTGACTTTCCCCTATTATATATAAGTAAGAACACAACGCACCCAGCCTTCTCTGATTTCAACAAATAAAAACAGCAACCATGGCCGGGCACAGTGGTTCATGCCTGTAATACTAACACTTTGGGAGGCTGAGGCAGGAGGATCACTTGAGTGCAGGCGTTCAAGACCAGCCTGAACAAGAGTGAGACTCCCGTCTCTACAAAAAATAGGAAAATTAGCCAGCATGGTGGCACACACCTGTAGTTTCAGCTACTTGGGAGGCTGAGACAGGAGGATCGTTAGAGCCTGGCAATTTGAAGTAGCAGTGAGCTATGATAACCCTACTGCACTCTAACCCAGGTGACAGAGCTAGATACTGTCTCAACAAAAGAAAAAAAAGCAACCTCTCAGGGTTCAGGGCAGTTGCTCCTTTCAAGCCTGACCACTCCCTGTCTTAAGAGCGTACTTTCACTTCTTCACAAGCCTCTCCTAAGTCTGTCTGCTTTCACTCAATAAACTTGCCACTACCGCTCTGTTGTAGGCACATCCTGAAATTCCTTTCTGTGACATGAGCAAGAACATTTACACTGGTGACATCTTCGTGGTGAGCCAGCCTGGAGATTATTCCATTCCTGAGTGACCCGTGGTAAGTATGGCTGTCTTCACCCTTGACAGCGGATCAGAGGATTTTTCTTCTTTTGCTTCTGTAGGCTTTTCAGAGAGTCGCTAGAACATAACCCCGCTCCATGAGGCTGAGTGCGGCTCTCCCAAAGCAGGGTGGCAGAGGGTCACTCCTCAGGCCATGTAGATCTAAGTGGTTGCCAGACGCTGGGTGACACCAGCCTAGGGAGCTGACTTCCCCTTCCTGCCTGGAGCCCATGATTCATTCTCGGTGGCTACCCCATGCTTATTCTCTACTGCTAGATTCCATTCTTATTTCAGAGTACTTCTTTGCTATTGTGGGGAAAAGATGTTTGTGATTTATTCTGTCACTTTGCGAAGCAGGCTTGCTCTTTCAGAGGTCATTCTGATATTGTTGTGTTCGTTGTCCCTTTCGGTGGGGGAATTACCGGCAGAGACGGGGCAATGTGGGGGAACATGGGCTTGGACTGTGAAGCTGTTTGGAAGTGCCCAGGCGAACTACACTCCCCACATGAATTAAGCATTTGGAGGCAAAATTCGATTCAATCAAATTTCATACGGAAAGCGGGAGAAAAGCCTTTCAAGCACAAAAAGCCCCACCCCATTTAACCACTGTGTCAGGGCTGAAAGTGCTTCATCAGATCCAGGAGAGACAAAGGTGGGATCTCCAGAGGTCTTGAAACCTGAGAGACGCCAGCTTTAGAACCATACATCGCAGCGCAGGACCGCTGATAATTGGACATGGCCCATATCTCTCTACTTCGTGGGGGTTAGAGGCCCTTGAGAATAAAATTCCCTGGACAACTTCTCA
The DNA here is from genome assembly GCA_008750895.1 of Mirza zaza. Lineage (NCBI taxonomy): Eukaryota > Metazoa > Chordata > Mammalia > Primates > Cheirogaleidae > Mirza > Mirza zaza. The sequence continues at coordinate 50,603 of VSMD01039888.1, forward strand.
CCCCAACCCCCGGGGTTTGAGGATGTTGGGGCAGGGATGGAAACCTCCCCTAGGGCCACAACCACTAGGCAAAGGAGTCCTCCTCTCCTGCACGCAGGAAAGTCTGGGATGCACCAACTCAGCAGGACAGGCAGGAAGAGGTCGGGGACGCCTGCACCCTCCTCTTTTTGCTTGATGAGGCTCGAGCCTCGGAAGGCTTCTACTTCACAGGGGTTAGAAGCCCTTGTGAACCTAAGGGGTCAGAGGCCCCCGTGTGCTTCCAGGTTTTGTCTAGGGAACCAAGAAAAAATGGGTAATACTCTCTCCACCACCAAAGACTCTTCCTTCAGCTATATTTTCTGGAATTGGAACTTTTCCAAATTAGACAGTAGAAAGAAGAAACTTCTGTTTCTGTGTAATACTGCCTGGCCCCATATAAGCTAGGTGATGGGCAGGTCTGGCCAGTAAATGGCAGTTTAAACTTTAATACAATCCTTCAATTAGATCTTTTTTTGTAGACAGGAAAGCAAGTGGATAGAAGTTCCATACATGCAAGCCTTTATGGTGCTCACAGAGGACCCTGGTAAGTGCAGTTCCTGTTTTGAGAAATGCTGACCAGGTGGGCCAGGCTCACCTTCCCCCAACCCCAGTTTCAGACTCCAAGACCCAGCCACCTCCAGTGATCCCTAAACCTAACTTGGAGACTCCTTCCCTGACGTTTTCCCCAGATCACCAGCCCATGTACCCAACATTGCCAGATAAGCCTTCAGAAACAGATCTCCTCTGCCCTCTGCAGGAGGTCGCACACTGGCCTCTGGGAACTACTCAAGTCCAAGTCCCCTTTTCAATATCAGATTTAAAACAATGCAAGGAATGTTTAGGTAAGTTCTTGGAGGACCCTGATAAATTTACTGAAGAGTTCCAAAACCTGATCATGTTCTTTGATCTGACTTGGAGAGATCTAGTGGCTGTCCTACCCCACTGCTGTCACAGAGAGGAAAGAGCTGGAATTTGGACTGAGGCTCAGGCTTATGCAGAGGCTTTATGTGCAAGCCAGCCCAGCAGGTACCTGGTAGGGTTGACTGCTCTTCCTCTCACTGACCCTCAGTGGAACTATCAGCCCGGGCAGCCAGGGCCAGCCTTGAGAGACCAAGGCCCATGTTTCACAGCAGAGAGAAGCTATCTAGGCCACATTTTGAGTCCAGGCTAGTGGAGGCTGTTGGTCCAATGCAAAGAAGTCACCTTGCACACAGGACCACCACAGACAAAGAAGCAATTTAGGACATTTTTGGGCATGGCAGGGATTTGGATGTCCAGGTTTGGATTTACTGCCAAGGCTTTATATGATTCAGTGCAGTCTATTCTCAACCTCCAACAATATCAACCTGTGTTTAACTGCTCTTCTTTAGACTTGGTGGGAGCCTCCTTCCAAACTCAAATCCCCAATATCATTTGGAGTCTATGTCCTGGCAGAGAACTAGGATGTCATGGACAGCAGAGATCAATTTCCATGTAAATGTTGCCCTATAGTACTCCGTTTTCCCCTGAGCTCCCTTGACAGAGAGCAAGAACTCCTTGGCCCCATATGTAGGGATGATGCCCCTGCCAGCTTTAAGTAGTCACAGAAAATGAGACCTCCACCCATACCCCCTTGTAAGATTTCAAGGGCACAGGTTTCCTGAGGGAAGAATATTGGAATAGGTAGTCAAGTATGAGCAAGAGGAGAGGGAATGGAAAAGTTTAGTAAACTGGCTCGAAGAAACAGCCCTGAACAAACAGACCTGAGGAGAAGATTAAGAGCCATTAATTTTCCAGCATTGCCTGGTACAAAGCGACCTTTTCCCCGTTATATATGAATAAGAACAGAATGAACACTGACTGCTCAGCCTTCTTTGACTTCAACACATAAAAACAGCAATCCCCTGGGTTCCAGTCCATCGCTCCCTTTCTTGAGAGCGTACTTTCACTTTTGCACAAGCCTTTCCTATGCCTGTCCGCTTTCACTCAATAAACGTGCTACTGTCGCTCAGTTGTGTGTGCATCCTGAAATTCCTTTCTGCAATGTTAGCAAGAACCTTTATGCCAGAGACATCAGGACCTGTACTTAGCCCTTTCCTCTCCTTTCCCAGCAGGAAAGAGACAATCAACTACAAAAGTCCAACTCTGGCCATTTTACCATGACCTTGCTAAATTGGGGATACAGCCCTAGGAGTATAATCATTCTCAGAAAGATCTCACTGAAGCATGAGCGTTATTTTCAGTTCAGGTTCAACTTTTCAATGAGATTCCATGTGGATAAGAGGATCCCATAGTGAAAAATATCTGTGTTTTCATCTCAGTGTGAGCACCCATGTGTGCCTACAGGTGAGGGCACTGAGTGTTCAGAGGGGAGAAAAAATAAAATTGGAAGAGGGGCAATAGGGAGGAAAGGAGGGAAGAAAGAAGATAGACTGTTGCAAGAACTGACAGTGTGATTTGGCCCAGCTTCAAGTTCGCCCCTGTGAAAGGACTGTCTCTCTTCATTGGTCCACCGTCACTACTGGTGACTTACTCAGAGCCAATCAGCAGGCTGCCCGTTGTGCAGTCCGCTGCTGATTCTCTGGGGCACTCAGCTAGCCACCTAGGCTGATGTGTCACCTGTCAAGACACCACCTCTCATTCTCCCTGCCATCCCCCTCCCCGCCCCCCAGCGCATAACTCAGATCCCCAAGCTCCAGCTCCGAAGGCAGGACAGGGCTCACAAGCAAACACTGTGTTCCTTTTTGCTTCTCTCCTTTACAACACCTGCCCAGAGAAAGAGAGAACAGCAACAAGAGAGCAAGCAATGGTGCTAAAGATGTCTCGATTCCCATCAGTTTTAGAGAGCAAAATGTGGACTCACTCCTTTGTGCTTCCAAGGCTGGTTCAAGCCGCGGGATTTAAGGAGGAAAGAGTGTTCGGGGGCCACACCCTCCCTATTCTAGGGTCTGAAACCTGCAAAGCTGTAAACACAAGTGTTTGAAGGAGCCTTGCCCTCGGGGTTCCCTGGAGCCAGACGCGGAGTTCTTGGGCGAAAAGGAGGGTAGGAGAAGCAGGGGACCCCGGAGTGCAGCGCCCTTCCCGCGTCCAGGACAGCTGGACCTCGCCTCCAACCTACCAAACTCTGGGCCTCGGCCATCTTGAAGCCCCCCAGGGGAGTCTTCCAAAGAAAGCGCTTCAGTGAGGACCCACGTGCCCCCGGAAAGACTTAGTAAGAGAAGGCAATACATTTGCACAGACCTGATTTGGGGCGCAGCCACGTACAGAAGGAAGGGGAGAAGGAGGAGCAGGAGCAGGAGCCCAACCATCTCGGCGGGCGCAGCGGCAGCGGAGGCAGGATACCCCAGCAGCGCTAGCCGACTATGGCTTCTCTTCCTAGGCAGGACCTGCCTAGTTCAAACTGCGACAGCGCGGGGAGCAGGGCCCTCTGGGACGTGTAGTCCGGGGCTTGGCGGCCGCTGACAGGCTGCGCTAAAGCGCCGCTTACCGGCGCTGGGAGAAGTTGACCCATGCTCTAGGCAGGTGCACGCCAAACCTCCAACCATCTAGAGCCAGCCAGAGCCTAGGGCCTGGGGGTCATCCAGCTAGCTCTCCCTCTGTGAACCCTCCCCAGTTCTCTATCTCCCCGGGGCCCAAATGCAGTCCCTCGAGCTCCTTCCCCCAATCGGGGTTAGGCAGTTACCGCATAGTTTCTCCTGGAGGTCAAGTGTTGGCATCTGGGAAATGTTCTAAGGCTCATTACACAGGAGAGGAGCAGTTGGAATCTGACAGTTGGTAAGATGGGAGGAGCGTGAGGGATTCCTTTATCCAATGGAGAGGAAGCATTGGTCCTTGAAGATATTCCCAGGAGAATTATTGTATAGTGTCTATTTTGAATTAGGATGGTAATATGATTTTCCTGATATCTGATTGAGTGTTCATTGATAATAGAATATAGTTTTCCTGATGACTTGGGTCACTCAGGGTAATGAATTTGTCAGATTAGCACTGTTGGCTTTGCCAACTCATGAAAGTATTTAATCCTGCTATGAATTAAGGCCATGAACATGTTCTCCGTGAATAGTTTCAATAGTTTCTTTCATCTGAGGCCTATTTCCTGGGGAAGAAGGTGTGTGTGTGGGGTGTCTTAATAAATCATTATCTGTCTGTTATTCTCTGACTGCACACAATAATGTTTTCTGGTTCTTTTGCATAATTTCCATTTGATTTAAAGACACATGTTCCAAGATCAATTTGAACCAATATATTTTATAGCAATTGTCGAGAAGAGGGTTTCCTTCTTATAATACAAATTCCTACTAGTTAAACATTAGATTATCTAGTAATCAGCACATTTTGTCACACTGTCATTAGTGTGTTAGGGTATTTGTATAGGGTTTTACAATATTTGTATAGAGTTTTACAACTTTATAAAAGCCTTTCATGTGTTTTGTTCCTTATTCATTCACTCATTCATTTGATGAATATTTATGGTATTCCTGTAGTGTACTAGGCACTGTGCTGAGGTCCAGCAGGGGACCAGGAAGACATGACCTCTTCCTTCTCAGAGCTCATGAACTGTCAGGGAAGACCCTAAACAAATGATCACTGTAAATAAATCATGATGATGATCATAAGGGGAAACAACAAAAGCTTTGGAGCTTATAGCAGGGAGGCCACTCCTGATCGAGTGATCAGGAAAGGCTTCTTTGAGGAAATAACATTTGAGCCGAGGCCAGAGGAAAGTTAGTAGGCAAGAAACATGCAGACAAGAGTCCTTTGAGCAAAGGAAAGAGCCCACCTGAAGACTCAGAGTCAGAGAGAGCAGGGTGTGCTAGAGCAATGGAAAACATTGATCTAGCTGGGGCCCAAGGGTAAGGGGGAGTGCCTGAAATGGCAATAGTAAGCAATGCTTAAATAGTGCTGATTATGTGCCAGGTCTGGTCCAAGTGCTTTATATATGTCAACTCTCTTGATTCCTTCAACTCTGTGAGTTAAGTACAATATTTTCCTTATTTCACAGACAAGGAAACTGAGGCACAGTGAAGGTTAAGTAAGTTAACCCAGGTCATAATGGCAAAGCTAGCATTCAAACTTAACCAGGTTATATTCAGGGGCCATTATGCCCTTAACTATTGAGCTATATTGCCAAAAGGTGAAGCTGGAAACCTTCTCTCCACCTGTATGCACATTTGCATATCCACACAAAATTTCTTTCTTTCTTTTTTATTTTTATTTATTTATTTATTTTTGTGATACACAGTCTCATCTGTTGCCCTGGGTAGAGTGCAGTGGCGTCATCATACCTCACTGCAACCTCAAACTCCTGGGCTTAAGCGATCCTCCTGCCTCAGCCTCCCTAGTAGCTGGGACTACAGGTGCACACCACCAGCTAATTTTTTCTCACTCTTGCTCAGACTGGTCTTGAACTCCTATTCTCACTCTTGTTCAGACTGGTCTTGAACTCCTGAGCTCAAGTGATCCTCCTGCCTTGGACTCCCAGAGTACTAGGATTATAGGTGTGAGCCACCTTGCCTGGCCTAAAATTTCATTTTTTAAGAGACAGGGTCTCACCTTGTCAACCAGACTGGAGTACAATGGTGCGATCATAGCTCACTGCAGCCTCAAACTTCTGGGCTCAAGTGATCTTGCTGCTTCAGCCACCCAAGTAGTTGGAACTACAGGCATGTGTCACCATGCCTAGCTAATTTATTTATTTATTTTTTTTAGAGATGGTGTCTCACTATATTGCCCAGGCTGGTCTGGAACTCCTGGCCTCAAGTGATCCTCTTACCTTAGCCTCCTGAGTAGCTGGGATTACAGGTGTGAGCCACCATGCCTGGCTTATCTGCACAAAATTTACATGTAATTTCTGGTGGCTTAGGGACACATTGGAACCAACCATGTAACTCAGATTAAAAATCATTGGTTAAACCCAATAATAGAAGATGGGTAAGCAGGTGAATTGCTTCAAGAAACAGAGAGAGAACAGAGAAGACAGCCTTGAGGAGCACTAATGTTATGCAATAGGTAGAGGGAGGGAAGCATAAAAATGGACTGAGAAAAAGGGACCAGAGAGGTTGGAGATGTATCAGACTAGGTTCAGTGAGAAGAGAGAAACCATGTGACAATTTGAACAGGAAAAGTTTAATATTAAAAAAATTAACTGTAACAGGGAATTGGAGTAAGAAGGACTGGCTAATATAGGGATTGTTAAACTTTTTCTGAAAAGAAAAACAAATGTTTTAGGATTTAGGGGGCAAACAGTCTCTGTTGCAGCTACTCAATTCTGCCATTGTAAGGTGAAAGTGCCCATAGATAATATGTAGACAAATGAGCATGGTCATGTTTCAATAAAACTTTATTTACAAAAACAGACAATGGGTGGATTTGGCATTTGGTTCATGGTTTGTCAACCTGTGGGCAAGTAAAAAAATGGAACTCTAAAGATTTTTTAAAAGAGCAGATATAATTTAAAAAATAGCAGATATGATCACTATAATATTATACATGATAGTCGATACCTGGGGCTGAGATAGAGCTCCCAAGTAAGAGGCCCTTTCCACTCCTGGGCTGAGGCCCAGATCCTGCTGCAGGGAGCACAGGTATGGCACTGTCAGGAAGTCACTGTGGTGCTGCATCAGTGGTGCCAGGAAAAGCTGTTCACAGGGCGGTGTCTCGCTGGAGACACTCTGCTACAAAACCACCTGAAGGGGAGGCAATGCTGGAGGAAGCTACTGGCCACTGAGTGCTGATGGAGCCCAGCAGGGGAGAAGCTATGTGGACTGCAGGAGCCTGGCATTGGAGAAGCCAAGCTTGCTGCAGGAGGCTGCTGGACTAGTTAGTACACCAGAACCAGGGGGAAAATCCCTTCGCTCCTGCAGTGTCCCTCCAGTGCCATCTATTGACAAAACTTAACGTCATGCCTGAGAACAAAGAAAAAAAGAATTAAAGGGTCCATCTCTATTTTCACAGAGCAGGCAAGAAATATGAATGGGAGCTGAGAGGCAATCAGTTAATAACTGGCCCAGGAGGGCAACTGGAGAATTGTAGTGTAATACATTTAAAATGTATTTTGAGAAAGAAGATACCTAGATCTATAGAAGATAAAAAGTTGAGAGGGGGATGAGGGATAAAAAAAGCTATCTATTGGGTATAATGTACAGTATCGGGTGACAGGTACACTGCGGCATGGTACAATTCACCCAGGTAACAAAAAACACTGTACCCTCTAAATTTATTGAAATTTTAAAAATCATTAAAAATTGATAAGTTAGACTTCATCAAAATTAAGAACTTCTGCTCTTTGAAAGGAAATAAGAAAATAAACCACAGACTAGGAGGAAATATTTGGAAACCGTATATCTGATAAAGAACTTATCAGAATGTATTTTAAAAACTCCCAAAACTTGGGATTAAGAAAAAAAAGGTCCCAATTTTCTAAATGGGTCAAGTGCTTTGAATAGATATTTCACCAAAGATATACAAATGAAAAGATGTTCAGTATCATTACTCACTAGGGAAATTCAAGTTAAAACCACAATAAAATACCAACTAAACTACAATGGTTAAAGTAAAAAAGACCAACAATACCAAGTTGTGTTTTTTTTGTTTTTTGTTTTGAGACAGAGTCTCACTGTGTTGCCCTGTCATCCTAGCTCACAGCAACCTCAAATTCCTGGGCTCAAGTGATCCTCCTGCCTCAGCCTCCCGAGTAGCTGGGACTACAAGCACATGCCACAACACCCGGCTAATTTTTTCTATTTTTAGTAGAGATGGAGTCTCGCTCTTGCTCAGGCTGGTCTTGAACTCCTGAGATCTTTCTGCCTCGGCCTCCCACAGAGCTAGGATTACAGGCGTGAGCCACCACGGCCCATACCAGTATTGATGAGAATGTGGAGCAGCTGAGACTGTCATAAATTGCTTTTGAGAATGTAAAATGGTACAACCACTTTGGAAAACATTTTGGCGGTTTCTTAAAAAGTTGCGTGTAGATTAAACATACACCTATCATATGATTCTCAAGTCATTTCCCACAAGAAGTGAAAGTTCACGATACAAAGAATTGTACATAATGATCATGGAAGCTTTATTTATAATAATCACGAACTAGAAACAACCCAAATGTCCATCAACAGGTGAATGGAACAATTGTTATATATCCATACAATGAAATACTACTCAGCAATAAAAAAGGAATAGACTTTTTTTTTTTTGAGACAGAGTCTCACTTTGTTGCCCGGGCTAGAGTGAGTGCCGTGGCATCAGCTTAGCTCACAGCAACCTCAAACTCCTGGGCTCAAGCAATCCTACTGCCTCAGCCTCCCGAGTAGCTGGGATTACAGGCATGCGCCAGCATGCCCAGCTAATTTTTTCTATATATATATTAGTTGGTCAATTAATTTCTTTCTATTTATAGTAGAGGCGGGGTCTCACTCTTGCTCAGGCTGGTTTCGAACTCCTGACCTCGAGCAATCCGCCCGCCTCGGCCTCCCAGAGTGCTAGGATTACAGGCGTGAGCCACCGCGCCCGGCCAGGAATAGACTTTTGATACATGCAACAGCCTGGATGAATCCCCAAGTAATTATGCTGAATGAAAGAAGCCATACAAAAAAAGAGTACACACTGTATTAATCCATTTATATAAAATTCTAGAAAATGCAAACTGTAGAATATAGAGTGTGGTGACAGCAAATCAGTAGCTACCTGGGGATAGGAAGAAGTGGGGAGGGAAGAAAAGGTAGGGATTACTGTGGGGAACAAGGAAACTTCTGGGGGTGATGGACATGTTCATTGTCTTGATTGTGGTGATAGTCTCATGAGTGTATATAAATATCAAAATATAAATATCAAAACTTTAACATGTGTAGATTATTATATGTCAATTATACCTCAATAAAGCTCTAAACACTGGAGAAGTAGACACTGCTCAAGTGTGCCATGCCACTGAGAAATCAAGCAATATAATGTGGGTTGTGGGAGAATAAGCAGCCTCTACTTCAGAAACTGAAAGCAAAGAGGCGCTTCAGGACAAAGCCAGGTTTCTGTTGAGGCCAGCAATCGAAGGGAACATTCAATGTGAAGGCTGAAGATGTCAGGAAGTTCATTATCCATGAGAAGGGAATTCCAGGGAGAAGTTTGGGAGAGAGAGGATTGTGGGCTTGGTTGGGGAGAAGACAAACGGGTTTATGTTTGGGGATCATTAATGTGAGGACTTAGGGTTCTAGGAATGATATTTAAGAGACAGGAAGGCTCTTAAGGTCTGGATCTGGAAACTGGGCCAGTGTCATTTCTGTCTAGTCTATTGGCCAAGGAAGTCACACAGATGTTACACAAGAGCCCACTGAGATTCAAGGGGAAGGGACACATAGACCTTACCTCTCCATAGTCAAGAGACCAAGAGAATTTACGCCACCTTTAATCTGCCACAATTGTGTTCTTGATAAGAATCTAAAAGGATACTTCACAAGTGAAATTAGGCTTTTGGTCTTCTTGTAAAATTACTGAAATTGCAATTTAATGCCTGTAAAGGCATTAAGCATTTTAAAAAATTAGTTAATTTTTATTGGGATATAATTAATGTATCATAAAATTAACCCTTTTAAAATGTACAGTTCCATGGTTTTTAGTATACTCACGAGGATAAGCAATCATTACCACTATCTGATTCCATACATTTTCATCACTCCAAAAAGAAACTCCATATTCCTCACTCTAGTCATTTGTGGTTCCCCCATCCCATCCCCTGGTAACTAATCTACTCTTCTAGATTTGCCTATTTTGGACATTTCATATAAATGGATTCATACAGTGACCTTTTGCGTCCACATTCTTTTCAGTTAGCATAGTGATTTCAAGATTCATCTATTAACTGTCAGGCAGTTAATTAATAAAAATATAAAGTCATTTCTGGATTTGGTGATATTTTAGGCAATTTTTTTAATTTCACATTTTGTTTGTTTGTTTTTGGAGACAAAGTCTCGCTTTGTTGCCCAGGCTAGAGTGCAGTGGCATCTTCATAGCTCACTGCAGCCTCGAACTCCCAGGCTAAAGAAATCATCCTGCCTCAGCCTCTCAAGTAGCTGGGACAATAGGTGCGTGTGACCATGTTCAGCTGATTTTTCCATTTTTTTGTAGAGATGGGGTCTCACTATGTTGCCCAGGCTGGTCTTTGAATTCTTGGCCTCAAGTGATCCTCCCACCTCAGCCTCCTAAAATGTTAGGATTATAGGCTTGAACTGCCTCACCTGACCAGTACCTAATATTTATTCGTAGTTTTATATTCTTTTTCTTAAAAAGAACCCCCTAAATTGAATAGACTTTAGGCTCCAGAACATCCAAATCCACTTCTGATGGTATTTTATTTCATAAGCTGGATTGTGGGAGTTAGAGTGAGTATTCTTTATATTATTCTCTATGTTCTTTGGTTGATCTCAAATAGAAAATAGTAAAAATATTTTTTTGTTATTTTTTTCTCTATAAAACTAATTCCATTCCCTTCTGTCTGAAAAGAGTAAAATATTTTTAGTCTAGGAGGCATTTGTTTTCTTTACCTGTCCTCATCCTGATGTTAGATACCTATGCCTTTGCTGATTGCTGTGGGCACGTGAGCTGGCAAAAGCTTTGCACAGCTTTGCCCCTCTATCCTGGCACCTCACCATAGTGCAGGGCTAAGGCCTGGGCTTCTTTTTTTTTTTTTTTGAGACAGAGTCTCGCTTTGTTGCCCAGGCTAGAGTGAGTGCTGTGCCTAACTCACAGCAACCTCAAACTCCTGGGCTTAAGCAATCTTACTGCCTCAGTCTCCCGAGTAGCTGGGACTATAGGCACGCACCACCATGCCCGGCTAAATTTTTCTATGCATATTAGTTGGCCAATTAATTTCTTTCTATTTATAGTATAGACGGGTCTCGCTCTTGCTCAGGCTGGTTTTGAACTCCTGACCTCGAGCAATCCGCCCACCTCAGCCTCCCAGAGAGCTAGGATTACAGGTGTGAGCCACCACGCCCAGCCAAGGCCTGGGCTTCTTGCTCAACTTTTATTTTTTAAAATTTCCCCAACATTTAATTGAAAACAACTTAGCTTCTTTTCTTTTAATACTTTATATCCCATTTCAGTCCTGAGTACCTGGTTCATTCTTTTTCTAATTATCCTCTGTAGGAATGACTCACAGTGCACTTCTATTGGAACTCAAATCTTGTAGCACTTACAAAGCTGCAAATAATTAAATAAGAAGATTCTAGGCTTTTATAACCAGAGAGAGATTACTGTAAACTCGGCCATCTTCACCACTATTTATTGAATATTCGTGTCATGCAAACCTTGGTTCTAGTTGCTAGGAGAACACAAAAATGTAGACCTATTTATGGCCTTAATTGGTGGAGATAAGAGTTTGCCTTACTAAGCTACAAGTCAAATCATCATGACCACCTTACAGAAAAGGTAAATACAGAGTATGGGAGCAAGAGAAGGGGATGATTGATTAGGATGGGTGAAAGCTTCAGAGAGGAGGTTTATGTAAGTTGGACCTTAAGGACAATCAAAGATTTCTTAAGTTGAAGAAAATTCCTATGATGTTAGAAAGGTTTTTAAAAAAGCAAATATGGAGGCTGGGTGAGGTGGCTCACCTGGTGGCCTATAATTTTAGCACTATGGGAAGGCAAGGCAGGAGGATACTGCTCCTTAAGGTCAGGAGTTCGAGAACAGCCTGAGCAAGAGTAAGACTCCGGTCTCTACTAAAAATAGAAAATTAGCCAAGCATGGTGATGCATGCCTATAGTCCCAGCTACTCAAGAGGATGAGGCAGGAGAATCGCTTGAGCCCAAAAGTTTGAGGTTGCTGTGAGCTAGGCTGATGCCACAGCACTCTAACCCAGGTGACAGAGTGAGATTCCACCTCAAAAACAAAAACAAAAACACTTGTGCATTTCACTTTATGTAAATTTTATATCAAAAGAGAAAACTTATAAATAAATATGCCGGCTACTTTTTCTATTTTTAGTAGAAACAGGGTCTTGCTCTTGCTTAGGCTGGTCTTGAACTCCTGAGCTCAAAGGATCCTGCCTTGGCCTCCCAGAATGCTAGGATTATAGGTGTGAGCCACTGCCCCCAGCCAAATGCACAAGTCTTAAGAGGATATTTGGTGTTTTGACAAATGCCTAGACCCATATGACCCAAACCTCTATCAAGACACAGAACATTTCCATCACCTCAGAAAGTCACTCATGAGAGGTATGTTTTTGAAGTGTACATATGCACAGATCCCAGCCATACTAGATTAATGGAGTGATCAGAGGTAGACAGAATTAAGCTGTGAGAAGGTAAAGGTTTGAAGGGCAGAAGGATTAGTAGATAGCCAGCATCCCAGGCCCTGAGAGGGTTTAATACCCTTGCTGTGGACAGTAAGCAGGTTAGGGATACTAAGTATGACATTACTGTGCTCTAATTCTTTTCAATAATACACATACCAGGCTTACCCTGTAAGCTCTACATTTTGGAGGGCAGTGGTTCTCACAGGGGGACAATTTTGCCCCACAGTGGACAGCGGCAATATCCAGAGGCATTTTTGGTTGTCACAAGAGGGTAGTACTACTACAAGCATTTTAGGGGGTAGAGGCTAGGGATGCTGCCAAACATCCTCCAGTGCACAGAACAGCCCCCCACAAGGAAGAATTGTCTGGCTCAAATGTCAACAGCGCCTGCCACAGGTTAAAGGTAAGGGTTGCTGACTCACAGGGGGAAAATCCATGGAAGCTACACACTAGCAGCAAACTATTTTTTTCTTTCAGAAAGCTAATGTGTTTATTTCACCTTCTAAAACCAAGAAAAAGGAACAAATTTTTTTTAGAGGAGGTAAAACAAATACAACACATGTGATTCCATTCTGGCGTGCTGTTTGGGGTAGGGACTGGGAAGAGTTCCTCATGGCGGGAGTGGATATAACAGCGTGGTGTTTTATAGGCTCTTTTAGGGAAATGGGGCAAGGGCTGCAGGAGGAAGATTGGAATCGTGACCTTCCACTTGTCTCGTCTGGCTTCCAGAATCTCTGATTTGAAGACTAGAGGAGAGGAAAAGGAGGAAGGGAGGAAGAGAAAGAGAGGCTCTCTCTGAATAGGGTAGCCAGGACAGGTAGAACCAGGTGGCTGCTGCAGTATAACTGCACTTGATGAATTCTGGCCAAAGGTCAAATCAGCAAGCAGCTTCCCAGCTTTGCTTCATAGCATGTAATGCCCACAGATCCTTGCCTCAGTGTCAACCGTGGGAGGATGACTGACCTGTGAACCTGACCTGTGATTCACGCACGGTGCGGCAGGAAGAAGACCCTTCTCAAAGCTGTTGCAAGGGATGAGTGCTTTGTCATCTCCGACTTTCAGGTCCATTCCTGCACCGGGTCTTCTGGTGTTTTCATCTCTTTCTGTCTATGACATATCTATGTCTCAGGTTGAAAGTTCCTAAAAAGCAGGTATCAGATTGGTCCATGGCCTTTTTGATCGATTACAACAATGAAATGGGTGATGACGGTGGTTTTGCTTGGGTGGTGAAACACGTTTAAGAATATCTCAATACCAGTTTAAGAAATGGCCTTATTTTGTGATATTGCAATGATTAATATAATAAAAATAAACACATACATTGTTTCAAAGTGATATGTCTTGACCAAAATTAAGGCTGTTGATGTAGATTTTTTTTTTTTTTTTTTTTGAGACAGGGTCTCACTCTGTTGCCCAGGCTGGAGTGCAGTCAGTGGTGTAATCATAACCCACAGCGGCCTCAAACTCCTGGGCTCAAGTGCTCCTCCTGCCTCAGCCTACCTAATAGCTGGGACTACAGATGCACATTACCACACCTAACTAATTTTTGTATTTTTTTGGAGAGATGGGGTCTCACCATGTTGCTCAGGCTAGGCAGAAATAATTTAGTAAACGTTTATTGAAAGCCAAATGTGAGAATCGACCCAGGAAGACATAACAACCTAGTTAGATGTGTTTCAAAGTCTGTCGCAAGTTGGAATGCTTTTATAAGAAAGTTCAGGAGAAGGGAGGGAGACTCTTCTTCTCAGAGTCGTCCTTTTACATTGCAGGGTACAATACAGAGGTTACAATCATTGGCTAAAGATAACAACATATAGGCTAAAATGTTTTAATGGGCAAAACAATCAGTACAAGTTCATGATTTAGAAACAAGTCAGTGTCCTTTTCAACATTGGTAGGGTACGTACTGGTATTTATCAGTACAATCATTACATCAACAGTTCGAGGGCACGAGATTTTCAGAAATTCACAATAAGCATTTTCACTCAGGGACAGTGTATAAGCCACCAATAACACCACCTTCCCCAGGTGGTTAATTTGGAAGACTTCCAAATATGATCTGTAAGTTATCAGGGTTTTCTGTTTTCTTTAGCTGAAAACTTTAAGTTTTAATAGACCATAGGTTATAGTTTCACAAGGTACAAAAAGGTACATCCAGTGAAAAGCCTGCTCTCACTCCTGCCTCCCTAGAAGCAATCATTGTTAATTCACTTCTTTATATCTTTTCTGAGATATTCTATGCATATGCTAACATGCCCATATATCCCCTCTGCTTTTTAGACAAATGGTAGCATGTTATAAACACCGCTCTGCTCCTTTTTTCACCTAATATATCTCAGAGATCATTCCATATCAGTATGTTTAAAATTATTTATTCTTTTTCATAGCTGTAGAGTTATCAATGGTGTGGCTGTGCTATTGATGGACACTTAGGAGGTTTCCAAACTTTTGCTGTTATACACAGTGATGCAACAATAACCTATGAATGCACGGAAGTGGAATGTCTGGGTCAACGGGTATGTGCGGAGCTTTATTAGATGTTGCCACACTTCTTTCTGTGGAGGTTGTGACAGCCAACTCCCGCAGTGCGTCACTAGCAGTGTGTCAGTGTTATTTCTTCACATCCTTGCCAGTAAATCATTTTAATTTTAATCACTTAAATTTAATTTTAATTTGCATCTTTCGTGAGTGAGGTTGAAGAGCCATTTGCATTTCCTTTTCTGTAAACTGTTATTTCGATTGGGTTGTTAATCTTTTTCTTATTTATTTTTTATATACTAAATCAATTAGACTGTGTTTATGACATATGTTGGGAATATTTCCCCCTCAGTTTCTCATTCATCTTGCCTTATGGGTAGTAGTTTTTGTCATGAAGATTTTCTTTTAACTTTATTTTTTGATTTCTGGTTTTCTTGTCTTACTAGAAAGATCTTACCACTCTAAAATTGTTTAAACATGCGTTTAATGGTTCTTCTTTTACTTTAATGGTTTCATTTTTCATATTTACGTCATTGGTCTATTAGAATTTTGCAAGGATCAAGTTTACTTTTTCCCAACTGGATACCTAGGTGTTATAATATTTTATTAAATAAATCATCTCCCCCCATTTATTTAAAATAGCAATTTTATCATATATAAATTCCCAAGTGTACTTGGGTTTATTTTTTGCCTTTCCATTCTGTTCTTTTTCCTTTTTTTTAGAGATGAAGTCTCACTCTGTCATCCATGTAGAAGTGCAATGGTGTCATCATAGCTCACAGCAACCTCAAACTCCTGGGCTCAAGTGATCCTCCTGCCTCAGCCTCCCGAGTAGCTGGAACTACAGGTATGCACCACCATGCCTGGCTAGTTTTTCTTATTTTTTGTAGAGAAGGATTTTGCTGTGTTACTCAGGCTGGTCTTGAACTTCTGGCCTCAAGTGGTCTACCCACCTCTACCTCCTAAAGTGCTGGGATTATATGCATGAGCCACCACACCCAGCCTCCATTCTGTTCTTTTTGATTTGTCTGTCTGTTCACCTACAGGTACCAGATTGTTTAAATTATTATAGCTTTGTAGTACAGTTTAACGTTTTGGCACAACTAATCAATAATCTGATGGTGGTCTTTGAATTATAAAATTTAACTTGTTTTTAGGAAGCTATTTGTGTATTTTTGTAATTCTAGATGCCTTATATTCCTTCTAACATCTCCTCTCCAGAAAACTGTATGCTATTCTTTAGGACTCTCTGCCTCCCAGACAAAATCAAGAGAAGTTGAACACCAGCTTCATAAATGCAGGAGATTTTGGATTTGAATCAAGAAAAGTTCCCCCTAGGGGAGGGGAGGGTAAAAAGGAAAAAAAAAAGGCCCCTTTGTGAATTATCTGATCATTCCTTGTTCTGATAGTCAGGTCCACAGCTTCCCAAGGGACAGAAACTGTGTCTTTCTAGTACTTGGCACATTGCCTGGCACTGAGAAGCACTCAGTAAGTGTATGTGGAGAGGATGAAATGATGAAGGAGGGAGTCACCACCTGGCCCAGGAGTCTTGTTTCATGCATGAATCTTCCTGGAGGCTTCTCTGGCTTAACAGGAAGGAACAGAACTGGGCATGATTCCTGGGGTCCTGCCCCAGCTCCTTGCCTGTCCTCTTTTCCAGGAGGACAAGGGCTAAGTGAACAAAGGCAATGAACCCCACTTATCCTCCTCCCATCCTCTCACACATATCCAGAGGCTCTGAGAGTTTCTGCTAGCTGTGTGTGTGTGTTTCCCTTCATCTTTAATAGTGTTCAACTGAAACTTCACTCACATTCATTGCCTCTCCGTTTTCTACACCAAACCCTTGAGTAAAGGAAGTGGGATAGCAAGGGAGAAAGGAATCAATACAGCTGCCTCCTATACAGTGTTTAGTGTATGCTAGTTTCTATCTCAAATTTTCTACCTATTTAATAATTAAATACTTAAAATAAGTCAGTATATATATATATATATATATATATTTTTTTTTTTTATCATGCCCATTTGTATAAGTGAGGAAACTGAGTCAACGAAGAGGGTTAGTAACTTGCCCAGTGCCGTGGAGCTTGTTAAGTAGATGATCTGGGATTTGAACCAAGAAGTCCAGCTCTAAAGTCTATGCACTTAAACACTATACCCTTTCCTTGTAATGTGCATGTGTGTGTTAACTCCATTGAAGGCCGGGTGTGGTGGCTCATGCCTGAAATCCCAGCACTGTGGGAGGCTGAGGCAAGAGGATCACTTGAGGCCAGGAGTTTGAGACCAGCCTGAGCAAACATAGTGAGATCCCATCTCTACACAAATACAAAAAATAGTTGGGCATGGTGGTGTGTGACTATAGTTCCAGCTACTCCAGAGGCTGAGGAAGGAGGATCACTGAAACCTAGGAGTTTGAGGTTGCAGTGAGCTATGATGATGCCACTGCACTCTAGCCTGAGCAACAGGGCAAGACCCTGTCTCAAAGAAAAAAAAAAGCTTCATCGAAGTATAACATAAAATGCAGAAAAGTGTACAAAAGTGTATAACTCCATGGATTCTCACAAAGTGAGCGTTCCTGGGTGCTAGCACCCAGATCAAAGAACAAAACATTCCCAGCACCCCAGGAGCTCCAGTCAGATCCACTCTGAGTCACTGCCCCTTCTCGCTAAGGGTAACCACTCTCCTGACTTCTCTTTCCATTCTTCTGTTTTTTTTCCTTATCCTTCTATTTTATTTTATTTTTTGGTTTCAAAATTTTATGGGGGTGCAAATGTTTAGGTTACACATATTGCCTTTGCACCACCCAAGTTGATCATTCTTCTATTTTAATCACACTTCCACCATGGGGGCCATTTATAACTTTATTGCTAAAGTTATAAATATTCTATATTTATATTCGTATTCTATTTTTCAGGAGTAGAGGTGGGGGTGGTTGGGAGAACACATTCCCCATATAAGAGAAATGATTGAGGGTGGGGAGTTAGGGGACAATTGCTTCAGTTCCCTGCATCTCTTTGCCTAAGAGTAAGTTTCTACCCTTTCCTCCGTCTCCTCCCTGCCAGGACTACATCTCCCAGCAGGCTGTGCTCTGACAGCTCTCGGATTTAAATAGGATTCTGGGCTCTGCTTAGAGTCTGGCTGTTGCTGAGCACCCAGGAGCGAGAGGAGCGGCAGAAGCAGCCAAGAGCGGGAGCTAGACAAGGAGCTGGAGCCAGAGTTGGGGTTGTAGCTGGAGCAGCACCAAAAGCAGCAGCAACTAAAGAAGTTGGGAGATGCTGGTTACCTTGGGACTGCTCACTTCTTTCTTGTCTTTCTTGTATGTAATGGCTCCATCCATCAGGTTTGTCTTAATTCAACAACTCACAACAATAGTTTACAAAGCCCTGTGTTGGAAGCCTGTTCTTGGCTGCTGCAAGAAGAGAAAGGGAAGGAGGCTAAGGAAGAAAAAGTTAGGGCAGAAAAAGCAGGAAGGAAGGAGGGGTTATACCATGGCAGAAAGTGAGAAGGAGGCACCTGGGGCTGGGCAGGAGTGGGGCTGAGTTGAATTCTGATGCTAGTGGAAGGCTGCATGGACGACTGTGTTCAACTGTCAGCTGGGTGGAAGTCCTTGCTCTTGCACTCTGTTCCCTTGGGTTTCTCTAAAGCTCTTCCTCTCCTTTCGAGGTGCCCTGCTGGATTGTTATTGGTGGTCATTGTCAAAGGATTTACTACTAAGTAGAGGCACTTTGGGAAGGAAACATACTCTCTTCCCTTTGAGACTACCCTCAAAGAGACTAATGTTTTGGAATGGCTCTTTTGCTGTGGGCTTTCTGGAGGTGTCAAAGAAATGTGTGTTCTGAGTGGAGAACTGAAAAATTATGCATGATAAAGAAGGTTAAACGGACTTATCAGGGACAGAGTGTTTTTCTAGGTCCTCCACAGAAACGTGGGCTTAAATTCTAGTTCTGCCACCATTAGAAGTGAGTTGAACTTTTTTTTTTTTTCTGAGACAGAGTCTTGCTTTGTTGCCCAGACTAGAGTGAGTGCTGTGGCATCAGCCTAGCTCACAGCAACCTCAATCTCCTGGGCTCAAGTGATCCTGCTGCCTCAGCCTCCCGAGTAGCTGGGACTACAGGCATGCACCACCATGCCCGGCTAAATTTTTCTATATATAAGTTGGCCAATTAATTTCTTTCTATTTATAGTAGAGACGGGGTCTCACTCTTGCTCAGGCTGGTTTCTAACTCCTGACTTCGAGCAATCTGCCCGTCTCGGCCTCCCAGAGTGCTAGGATTACAGGCGTGAGCCACCGTGCCCAGCCAAACTTCTTTGAACTTCACTTTTCTCTGCTATAATGTGGAAATAGTATTGGAGTGATTGAGAGGATTAAAATAAATTATATATAAAAAGTGCCCAGTCTAGTGTCTGGTAGGCAGATAAATGTGCAGGAATTGTTAGCTCTGCCCCTCTCTGGTCTTCTATTTTGGATTTGTAAAGTCAACTTCATGTATAAGGGGACTCTCTGCACAGAGGTCTGAACAAGGGAGATTTTCTGCCTGTGTGCTCATGGCCAGAATGAAATCGCTAATATGATTGCAGAAAGCCTCTGAACTGCCCTACTCTCTAAAGCTGGAGAGGCAGCCCAAGAGCAGTGTTTGTGTATGCGGCCCCCAGAGTGATGCTTACTGAAGACCCACTGATTTCACTAATGTTCATCACACATGTGTTCTGACTGCGGCTTAGAGAAGGAACCTCTAGAGATAAGAGCTGGATATCCTTGTTATCTAACAAGGAAGGTCCCCATTGTCTCTGGATAGAGAGCGCTTACTCTGCCCAGATGATCATTTGTGGCTTCTGAGCAAATGACTTATGCAGCCAGTGCTGATGACTACCTTGCCCATGGAAAAATGATTAAATTCTTCAGGTCTCCTGACTACAAATGAAAGGTTCTCTTTGGGTCTGGATGACTTTAAGTATCTCAATGTGGGGTTGGGAACGATGGTGCATGATGCTCTTGTTTCCCTTGCCGATAGGAAGTTCTTTGCTGGTGGAGTGTGTAGAACACACGTGCAGCTTCCTGGGAAGGTGGTGGTGATCACCGGCGCCAACACAGGCATCGGCAAGGAGACGGCCAGAGAGCTCGCTCGCAGAGGCAAGTGTTTCCGCTTCAGTGTCCAGAGGGCCATGCGTCCTGCCCTTCCCATTGAGGACTCTTGTCTTTCTTCCTGGGCTTGGAGGCTCTGACTAGGAATTCAAGGAACCTGGGATTCAAGTCCAACTGTGACACCAACTTACTCTGTGGCCTTCGACAAACCTTGCTTCTTCCCTACTCCCTCCCTGTTATAAAAAATAAGGAAAACAATGATGTCTGTGTATAATATTAGTCAAGTCAGTTATTCTAAAAGGAGACACTAAGCAACATTAAATATCAGAGTATAAAACCAGGGCTTCCAGCCTAGGGGTAAGCTGACAGCAAGATGACTGAGCAGTACTACCGTAAAAATCCTGAAGTGCCAACTGGGCCACTCCACTGCTTTAGGGATGGCTGGGAGAAAGCTCTGTCCACCAATCCCAAGCTCATCTACTCTGCCTCTTTTTCAGCTTAGCATCTGAACACGTTGTCCCCTCTTTGTCTTGGCCCCAGGAGCCCGAGTATACATTGCCTGCCGAGATGTACTAAAGGGGGAGTCTGCTGCCAGTGAAATCCGAGCAGATACAAAGAACTCCCAGGTGCTGGTGAGGAAACTGGACCTATCCGATACCAAATCCATCCGAGCCTTTGCTGAGGGATTTCTGACAGGTGAGACTCAGATAGGCAGCTAAAAAAGCAGGAAACTATGTATGGGAGTGGCTGCCCTACCCTGGACTGGCCATGGCCCTTACATCAGAACCATCGTTGATCCCACTGGGCAGGTTCTGCCACATGAACCAGCAGGACAGGGATGTGGCAAGGAGGTGGTAGGTGGACAAGCTGGGCAGGATCCTTATCATCTTTTTGCCTCGGCAGTGGGAATGTTGGTGTCAACTCCCTGTCTGGACTTGCATTGATGTTACTCTCTCCTTTCATTCTGACAAGCAATGCTCTGTGGCCATAGGCACTAGAAGAAGTTGTGCTGCTGCCAAAATTCTTCTGGGTCTTGGTGAACAACTGGCTTCTACTAAGGATTATGAAATCCATGAGTGACAGGGACCATGTCTGGCTTGTATTACCAGTGGATTCCCAGTGCCCAGCAGAGTGGGCCTGGCCTAGGGTTGGTATTCAGTACACATTTGCTGAATAAATGAAGGAATGGTGTCCTGGAAGATATGAATAACTAAAATCAGAAACCTAGTGACAGTAGATATTGACTATCACTGAGACAGGTCCAAATGGGGGATAGTTATTGAATGCTGAGGCAATACCTTGTCTTACTTGGTCTCAGAAGAAAGGAACAGAGCGAGTGACTCCTATTAAAACCTTGCCCCAACAAAGAGGCTTCACAAACAAAGGCAAGGGGCAAATACTCAGGATTGTGACAGGCAGCTAGTGGACTCCTTGCTAACCACAGGGCCTCCTTGGTTGTGCTCTGTAGAGGAGAAGCAGCTTCATATTTTGATCAACAATGCAGGAGTGATGATGTATCCATATTCCAAGACAGCTGATGGCTTTGAAACCCACATAGGAGTCAACCACCTAGGTAAGTACCTTTGGGAGACTGAAAAGTGAGGCATACCCCACCTGTTCTCTGTAGGAAGATGCTCAGAATCTCCAGTGGTCCTCACAGAGCCTAGGATTCTAACAACTGGACACATGGCTTGTTGCTCACTGTCCCTCTCCTGACCATCCTAAAAAAGTGAGATCTGCCTGCCCATACCATTAAGAAACCCCAAATTTCAAGAGATACCAGGGAGCAGAATGTCATTCTTGGATGGGACAGTGGCAGTGCAAGCCTTGCCAGGCAGAGCCCGGGCTGGGGGTGTGCAGGAATCTGGGTTTGGCTGGAGAGGTCACATCTATATAAGGGCCAAGAAGGTGGGCAAACCTGGAGAATATGAGATGCAAGACAGGCTGGGGTTCAGAGGTCAAGGTGATGGCTCTAGAGAGGAGAAATGTTATTTTCCCTGACGATTCCATCCTTCCCTCTGTATTTGAGTGTACTTTGGCACACAGTTGTATAATCATGACCAGAGGGAGTTGGAAGCTAGGAGGTGGGTGTTTCTCCTGATGGGGCAACAGAGAGGTACAAATAAATATAGATTAAGTATTATTACCTTACCTCTAGCCTAGCTCTGGCTTTTGCTTTGAGGAATCCACCAACTCACACTAACTGACCATTAGCACCGTGTTACTCGTGGCATCAAAATTTGTCCACACTGGAAGACAGAAAGCTAATACTGATGTCCCGTCATCAGCTCTCATCCCCTGAGCCTGGGCTGCCATTAGACTGTTCAGTCTCCCCTGCTCACTCTCCTCACAGGCCACTTCCTTCTCACTCACCTGCTTGTGGAGCGGCTGAAGGAGTCTGCTCCTGCACGGATAGTGAACCTGTCCTCGGTGGCCCACCATATTGGCAAGATTCGCTTCCATGACCTCCACGGTGAGAAGCGCTATAACAGGACTTTTGCCTATTGCCACAGCAAGCTGGCCAACATTCTCTTCACTCGAGAGCTAGCTAAGAGACTCAAAGGTAAGTCCAGAGAAAGTGCCAGGGTTAAATAGCAAAAATAGGGTCCTCACACCAGATTAGAGGTTCACAGAAACTTCTGAAATCAGACTGTCAAACCTGCACATTTCAGTAATAGCTCTGTGCACTAAGGAGAATGAGGTTATAGATGGGATAAAAACAGAGTCCTTACCCCCAGGAAGCTTAAAATGGAATAAGAGTTAAGAACTTCATAAAGTGACCTTACCTTTCTTTCACATTTTATCTCATATCTATTATCTTATTTGATTTTCGCAACAACTCTTTGCAACAGGCAGAGCAGGCATTATTACTCCTATTTTATAGCTCAGAACTGAGGCCCAAGGAAATGGCTGGCACAAGATTATATGGCAAATGAAGGAGTCAGAACTGGACTATGGATGCTGCGCTTTAAATCCAGAGAGCTTCCTTCTCTGTGCTATTTGCTAAAGTCCATGTGGTCAATTGAGCTACAGAGCTGCCACTTCCTGGAGTCAGGGAGCTAGTGCTGGATTTCAGACCCCTGGGTACAAGTTCTCACTCTACCATATACTGGCCCCATGTATATGTAGACATGTCTTTTAACCTCCCCTGACTTTATCTCCTCAGCTGTAAAAGTCGGGTAAGGCTGGCTCTTAATCCTTAATAACTATGATCTCCTAGAGTATTAGATGAGCTGCTAGCTCTGACATCTGCAAATCTAGGACACCATTTGCTATAGTGAAAAAGCCAAAGTTTGGGAACAGTGGTCTTTACTATCAGAATGCCTAAGGTAGAAAACAGGGTAATCATAAAAATAAACAATAATAATTCTAATAATAATTGGGAGTTTTATGGGTGCCATGCACTATTCATATCAACTCATTTAATATTTACAACATTCCTATGAGGTGGGTGCTATTATTTTTCTCCACTCTACAAATGAAGAGTCAGGCACAGATAGATTAAGAAATTTGTCCAAGCAAATTTCCTAGCTGAGCCAGGATTCAAATCCAGACAGTCTAGGTCTGGAGTCCATGGTCCTTGCATTGGGGTCCTGACATTGGCCCTGCAGCCTGCTAGGTATGACCTTAGGCAGTTTACTTAACCATTCTATGACTTGGTTACCTCAGCTGTAAGTGAGCATCTTTTTTCTTTCTTTCTTTCTTTCTTTTTTCTTTTCTTTTCTTTCTTCCCTTCCCTTCCCTTCCCTTCCCTTCCCTTCCCTTCCCTTCCCTTCCCTTCCCTTCCCTTCCCTTCCCTTCCCTTCCCTTCCCTTCCCTTCCCTTCC
>VSMD01039889.1:0-25466 GCA_008750895.1 Mirza zaza
CTCTGCTCACTGAGCGAGTCTCTCCTTCCTCTCTACCACACCCCGCACTCGCTCAGCCACCCCAGCCTCCCCGGCTGCCTCCTCCCAGTGGGGCCGGCATTGCCTCCCTGCTCTCTAGCACCCCTGCCCGGTGCTGTGGCCCCGGCCCTCGTCCCACCCAGCACCTGCGTGTTGCTATGGCCTCCTAGCAGGTATCCCTGCCTCCAGTCTCACCTGCCCTTCCCATCCATCCTGCACACAGTCGCCATTCTAAACCTCAACGTACGAGCATCTCAAAGCACAGCCTCGAAATCCTTCAGCAGACTCCCTCGTTGTCCCCAAAGCACAGTGACATTCAAGGGTCTTCATCAACAGACTCTCTGGTTCCTTATTAACCTCACGTCTCACAATTTTCCCACCAGGATCTCCCACTCCAGGTCTAGAGAGCATCTCCGTGCGAATATACCCAGCCCTGCCAGGCTCGATGTCATTGTGCCCATTGGTGTCTTAACCTGGAATGACCTTTCTTGTCCCCTCCGCTTAGCAAACTAACCTATTCAGCGTTCAGTGCCCGCCTTAAAACTCCACGTCTAGGAGCTTAGCGATCAGTCAGTCCTCCCCGCCTTGTGCTCTGGCCACACAAGTGGACTTTGATTATAGCAGATCATTGAATGGGATCATTTGTTTACGTGTCTGAGTCTCCTGGTAGATAGAACTCCTTTAGAGTTGAGATCATTTCTTATTGCCAGACGACAGCTAAATGTTATCTACTATGATTGCCATCTCTGTCATTTGTGTTGTTATTTTATTTTGAGACAGAGTCTCACTCTGTTGCCCAGGCTAGAGTGCCGTAGCATCAGCCTAGCTCACAGCAACCTCCAACTCCTGGGCTCAAGCGATCCTCCTGCCTCAGCCTCCCAAGTAGCTGGGACTACAGGCATGCACCACCATGCCCGGCTCATTTTTTCTATATATTTTTAGTTGGCCAATTAATTCGCTTCTATTTTTAGTAGAGACGCGGTCTCACTCTTGCTCAGGCTGGTCTCGAACTCCTGACCTTGAGCGATCCTCCCGCCTTGGCCTCCCAGAGTGCTAGGATTACAGGCATGAGCCACGGCGTCCAGCCCATTTCTGTTATTATTAATTGCAGTAACGCTGATAGTATTTATTGAGCGCTGATTCTGGGTTAAGCATGCTAAATGCTTTCCAGGTGCCATCTCAGTCAATCCTGCAGACAGCCCTCTAAGGACATTCCAGTTTCATTCTCATTACAGAGAAGGGGAATCCGGGCTGAACATGACAGGCATTAGCAAGGAGGCTGCACTAGACCCTCAGCACAAGTCAGTCTAGACATCAGGCTTGGCCCTGGGTGGAGGCACTCACTCCAAATGCAAAACGTAAGGGGGCTCCCAGAAACTCAGCAATCAAAATAAATGATTTTTACTAAAATACTTTTAAATTACAGTTAACACCCCAAAATCCACAAAGAACAAAATATCAACATTGTAAATAACAACCAGCTCCTACTTATTCCAACTCTAGCCCCAGATCTCGAGTGCACGGGAGGATAGTGGAGGGTGGGCGTGGGGTGGAGCTTACAAATCCAGCCTTTCTCTTTATGGAGAGAGCCAGGCATTTCACGACTTGGGCATATAGGAAGGAATCCCACTGAACGAGAAACCAGACACAGATTCCAAGAAGCACGAAAATCTCCTCTTGTTTGTGCTCCAGCACTTTTGCTGAAATGTTCTGTGTCTTGTTTTGTGGACACCTTTGAAGTTTATAGTCAAGTCAGTCTGGTGGATAAAAATAGTATGCAGTCAGGGATTTGGCTAAAGGTAGTGTAAAAGGTTCTTATGTTTTTAAATCCTGCTTGATGTGGGAGTAAACATTAATAAGCCTTTAGAGTTTACTTCTCCTGTAAACTCAATGTCTCCTATTAAAGGATTATCCACAAAAGGGAGGTTACATGGTTTATTTTCCTGAGTGTTAGGCAACAGTTACATTTGTAGCTAATAAGTATTCATCTAATCTGAATAAAAGCACACACACACTTCAAAAACAAGCTCATGGCACCTCTATTTTAGTTGCTTTTTTACTTTGAGGCTCAACATGATAATTTAAATCTTGTGTTAGGGTAATTTTAATTTTTAAAAGCCCCCAGATGAACAACTGATATAAATAAGCCAAGATGCTCGTGTCTGAACAGTAGATCGAAGAACCTTCTCCCCCGGCCCACACCACTAAATGTTCTGAAGCTAAGTAAAGCAGGATATTATCAAGTTAGAACTAAGCCTTCTTGGATAATGAAATAGGCAGTTAAAGTGAATCTTGGTTATTATTTACAGGGAATGGAGAATAATTATAAAATATATGGAGAGTCCCCCAAACATTTAAGGCATGGAGGATTTCTATGAGTTGAACTGTCCACTACTATCTCCTGTTCTATTAGAAGTTGACTTTCTTCTTATGAAATGTTCTTTCATGCTGTGGGCCGCCTGCCACAGCTGGTTGGTCCTAGAGTGAGCTCTTCTCCCAAGGGGAACCAATCACAGTTCACAGTCTGCCCTGGCCACAAGTGATTGGTCTAAAAATGGATGCTTGGTGCAAACTAAACCAATGAATCCCTTCCCTGGGACCTGTGGACGGTGGGCCAACAGGGCTTGCATCTTCCAGGGGTAGAAAGATGCCTGCAGCCATGTTCAATTTTTCCACATAGGGAAAAGAAGAAGCCAACAAACTCCTTGTCATAGGAGAGAAGCAGAGGTGGGGAAACTACACTGATATCAAGGAGTCCTCAGGATGTTTAAGTCACTAATTCCAGTTATTCCTGAGCTTTAGCTATGTATCTGCTTTTCCCTCAATTTAGTCGGATTCCAAGAAAAATAAATTTTCCGCTTGCCTAAACCAGCCTGGCTAATGCCGAGGAAAATGGCAAAGTATCTCACATCAACTAAAAATGAAATAAAATATCAAGATCTCAGATATTGGCTAGTTCGTGAAGAGATATTGAAACAAAGCACCTCTGCTTATCTTCTTTTAGCATGCCCCGATTTTTCTATTTCCGGCATCACAGTGAATTTGAGTGAAGATGTGGAATTCACCCCATATGGCTGAGAGTTAGCTCCTGTAAATATCATAACCAGAAATTCTTGGATAAGCTGTCACCCATCATATATAATTCACTCTGTTCTCTGAATTAAAAGGTGGGTAGAGCGCTTTTGATTGTAAATAAGAGACACCAACTCAAGGAAGCGTATGTAAAAGATGGGATCGGGATCGAGAAGGATCTCACAGAGCGCCTGGGCGAATTGTAGCCAGAACCCAGGAAAGAACCGGGGACCTCAGAGTAGGCAGGACTACTTTCTCTCCACCTCCCATCTCTGTGTGTCAGCTTCATCATCGTTTTCTTTTTCTCTGCAAACCAGCTTTCTTTGCTTCTCAAGGGAGAAGCATGCCTATCCCATAGTTCCACATGGTTCTGGCGCGGCCAAGTAGAGGATTGTTCAACCAGTCATCCTCCCTCTCAAATCTTCCTCCTCCTCTACCCTTGCCCCTCTTCTCACTACCCCCTTGCAAATTCACAGTCCTAAGAATTGGACCTTGGATTGGTTCAAGAGCTAACTCTTGGTGCAATCAACCAATCCACAGTGGAAAAGAGGGTGAGGATCTCATTGAACACATGGAGATATATCTGGAGTTATATCCCCTAGGGGGAAGGTGGGAAGCAGGAAGTCTGAGAGTGGCGTGGTCGTTATGAATTGGGAGACACTGTAGACGTACCCAGTAGTAATAACTATCACTTACCACTGTCTGCCAGACTCTCTTCTAACCATTGTACATTTGAGAGTCTATCTCACCATCCAACAACCTTATGAGAATGGCGCTATCATTATCCTCCCGTTTTGTAGAGGAGGAAGCTGAAGCAGAGACATGAGAGGACTTGGCCACAGTCACTCAGTGACCAGATCTGGACTGTCCACCAGTGTGCGTGCTACTCTTGCAAAATACCTTCCCAAACACAGGTCCTCATTTTCCTCCTCATCCCAACCCAAGGATCCATTTTTCGCCCAGACGTTCACCTCCCCTCATCCTGACCGCTATCTCTGCTAATCAGTCCTTTATTAAATGTGCCAGGTTCTGGCCATGCAGTTTCACATAAACTCTCATTTAGACCTGTGACGGACCATCCTCAGAGTTACGTTGATTCTCCCACTTTAGGCAAATCAAAGAGTCTCAGTGATATATACCCAAGTTCACTCAGCTGGTGAGCAGAAAGCTGAGTCCTCTAATTCTAAGTTTCATGCCATTGAGCATGTTTCCATGCTTTTGAGCAATCGGATAACAGGCAGGAAGCTACTCCAAGCCAGGGCCGCCCTCCACCCCATTCCTCTCTTCCCGATGGTTGCCCCTCCTGGAAACTGCTTCCTTTGCTCCACTAAAAGTTTACCTGGAAGCCCAAGCGAAGCAACAGAGTTCAGCAGAACTGGCTCCTGGAATTCAGGATCCTCCCTACCTTGCTTTTCCTGGAACCTGGAATCTGGTCATTCTGCCAGTAGCATTTATCACACATTTCCATGAAAGGCTTGTGTTTGTCCTCTCTTCTTAGGAAAACACAGGGGTGAGAAAAAGTCGGCTTTCCCTAACCCACAACTTTGTACTGTGACCTATCAATTCAATGACACCGACATACCACAAATCCTCAGACAGAGATGGTCTCACTCTGAACATTAGTCACGCCGCCTTAAAAGTCCCAGGAAGAGATCTGAATGCATTTTTTAAGCTGGTAGAAAAGACTTCGTAATCCCTGTTCAAACATTTTCCCAAATCCTCTCATGTTAAATATTAAAGTGTTCCCAAATTTCACCCAGGAATTAAGTCTAAGTTATTTAAATTGTGTGATCAAAAGTTGACATTAAAGCTCAAGCGGGCAGATGGTGGCCTTAGGTGCCGCTGAGATATTTGCCAGTTCTTTTGGCCACATTTTAGGGTAAAATTCCAAAATTCTCGAGCTAATTATTTAAGACAAATAGTACAGCTTTTGTAGTATTAGTGGCAGAGGTCTAGGAGTGAAAATAAAAAAAGGGTGGTTTTTTTTAAGCTATCATTTGAAATGTGGAACTGACATTTAGATTTCTCTTCTGTGCAGAGCAAAATTAGCATCTCATACCCTGACCCAATTGCAAAATCAGTGACAAATAATATCCAAGCAAAATCAGTGAGGAATAATATGCAAGTAGTTCTCTGATGGAAAAGTTCTGTTCTACGCACCACCCAAAATCAGATAGAAATGGAATCCTCTCCTACCAGAGAATTATACGAACCCCTCAGCTTGCAAACTAATGTTGTTGGACCTGACATTCATGCTGTGTTGTGAAGTAGCACAAGTGTCCAGCACACAGTATGAGTTTTATTTTAATTTGTTACCTGAAAAAAAAAATGTGCATGGAGAACATCTCCCTAACTCTGGCCTTTGTCAGATAGCTAAGAACCCAGGAAAATCTGAGTTCAAGGAAAATCTGAGAGCCAGGCAGGTCCTCTGAAGCTTGTTGAGGTGGAGGGAAGTCCGTCCAGGTCATTAAAGCTGAGCATGTAAGACCAGTTGGGTAAAGAAGCCAGTTCAGGCCGGGCGCGGTGGCTCATGCCTATAATCCTAGCACTCTGGGAGGCCGAGGCGGGAGGATTGCTCGAGGTCAGGAGTTCAAAACCAGTCTGAGCAAGAGCAGGAACCCATCTCTACTATAAATAGAAAGAAATTAATTGGCCAAATAATATATAGAGAAAAAAAATTAGCCAGGCATGGTGGTGCACACTTGTAGTCCCAGCTACTCGGGAGGCTGAGGCAAGAGGATCGCTTGAGCCCAGGAGTTGGAGGTTGCTGTGAGCTAGGCTGACGCCACGGCACTCACTCTAGCCTGGGCAACAAAGCAAGACTCTGTCTCAAAAAAAAATAATAAATAATAAAAAAAAAAGAAGCCAGTTCAAAAAATTCTCATGCCAGAGCCCAAAATGCCTTCTTATATCTGTGATACTGATTTTGACAAATTACTACTAAGAACTTCTTTCTCTCCTGTAACATGCTCACCCCTTCCTCATCTCCCCTATACTACCCTACACTGTGCACGTTGGCGGGGCAATGGTGCAGGGGCCATGGCTGTGGAGGGCTCTGCTGAGTGCTACAAAACAAGGTGACATGCAGAGGAAGCACCACAATGAGAGGTCCCCAAGGATTGCCTCGGCTCTGCTGACATTTGCAGCCAGATTGCTGTGCCCTACCATGTCGTAGCTGAGAACATGGGCTCCACAGCCGGTCTGCTGGGTTCCAAACTCAACTCTGCTAATCACTGCTTTAACTTTTCTGCCTCATTTTCTTCCAGAAAATAGGGATAAATAGCAGCACTTGCCTGAGTGGGTTGTTGGAAGCTTTAGGTGAGATAAAGGGTGTAAAGTGCTTAAACCAGTGCCCAAGACATAGGTAGCACTCAGTATATGCCAACTAGCATCATTATCTGTACCACAGTCACCATCATTACTACTGTGTTTCCCCAAAAATAAGACAGGGTCTTATATTTATTTTTCCTCAAGAAGACACCCTAGGGTTTATTTTCAGGGGAGGTGTTATTTTTTTTTAAGTACAGTACAACAACCTACATTGATTCCAATAGAGTGAAGCCATCTTCTTCTGGAACATCATCATCACTCTCCAAACCCCAAATTCCATCCTGAATGTCTCGCGACTCTATTTCCTTTAGAACCACTGGCCCCGATCTCTCCTGTCGAGCACTAGAGCTCTCACGGGGCAGATGAGAAGGGCTGTTCATGTTCTTTCCCACTCCGTGACGACATCCATGGGTTGTGCAGATACACTGCGTAGCCACGCCCATCACTAGGGCTTATTTTCATAGCCACGCCCATTGCTAGGGCTTATTTTCATAGCCACGCCCATCACTAGGGCTTATTTTCATAGCCACGCCCATCACTAGGGCTTATTTTCATAGCCACGCCCACCACTAGGGTTTATTTTCATAGCCATGCCCATCACTAGGGTTTATTTTCATAGCCACGCCCAGTAACAGGGCTTATTTTCGTAGCCACGCCCAGCACCAGGGCTTATTTTCATAGCCACGCCCAGCACTAGGGCTTATTTTCGGGGTAGGGCTTCTATTGCGCAAATGCTTAGGCATCCTGCTGGGGCTTATTTTATGGTTAAGTCTTATTTTGGGGGAACGGGGCAGTGGCGTTGTTGTTGGTAGTGATGGTGAGAGTAGCAGAGCACCTGTGTGTGTGTGTGTAGAAAGAGACAGACAGACAGCAGTTAAAATGTATTCGTGTGTGTTGTTATCTCTTACCCTTCATGATAATTCTATGAGGTTTTTTTTTTTATTATTTCGGCATATGATGGGGATACAGATTTTAAGGTTTCAATGAGGTTTTTTAAATCCCCATTTCAATTTCGGAAACCAAAATTCAAAGAGATAAAGAAATCTATCTAAAGTCCCAAAGCTAGTGAGTGACAGACCCAGGATTCCTGGTCGAGCCTGTTTCACAAACGTGGACTGGATAAGTTTCCTTCGGTGCCTCCTTGTCCCCTGTGCAGGCATCTGTGGCTTCCTGTGTCCCACGGTGTCCGATTAGTCACTTTCTGGCATGTCCCTCCCCTTACCATCATGCCCCTGCTGACCCTTTTGTCCCTAATGACAACCGTAGCACCTGACACATGGCAGGAGCCCTGGAAGTGTCTGAGAGATTGGATTAAGAGCTGCCACCATGCTGGGGAGCTTCTATGTCTAGAGATGTCCATCGGTCATGTCTCTCCTTGTGACCGCTTGCCAGCAAATGTCATTTGAGCCTTTGGGGTCTAGGGAACCTCTCTCTAAGCGACGGTGGTCTTGTCAGTGTTTACGAATACCCCATTCATCCTCTATGAGTAAAAATCCAAAACCAGGAAAGAAAAGCCAAAGGCTGAGGGCGCTGATGGCTGTTAGAACTTGCAAATGCTATTTTTTTCCGAATGCTCCAAAAATCCCTCCAAGCATAAAAAAAAACCCTGGTGGGAATTGTCCTTGGGAGGCCATCCTCACTGAGGAATGTCATCAGCCCAAAACAAAAATAAATGTCCAGCCGAGATTTTCTTTGGAGGCCTTTGTCTACCCATATGCTATGTCTCTCGTAAAGCGATATGAATAAACAATTCTTTTGTCAAGGCTAACTTGTTTTCATGGTTGGAAAAGTAGCCATAGAGATTGACGACTCCATTTCCCTTATTTTGGCCCAACTTCAGCTTTGAAATGTGTTTGTCATGGGTCTGCTGTTGAAAAACTCCACGCAGGAGCCTCGGCCTAGATTGACACAACGCTATTTCTTCTCAAGGCTTAAGTACTCAGAGCAGAAAAATGGCCTTGTTTTCCTCGCAGACTTCAGTTTTATGAGCCTCTCTTTATGATGTCATTAGGAACTGTCCAGGTTCTGGGAGGAGTGATCATTCTTTGGATTTTTCCAAAACTCTGCTAGATAAAGTTTGGTGGGAGCGAACTCCCGGCTACGATGGTGGTTTCTGTGACCAGTAGGTCTTGTTTGAAGATGTCAAGACGGTGGTGAAGGTGTCAAGACAGTGGTATTAAATGGCATTGAGCGAGTCCCAAAGCTGGGTGTGATGGGAGGAACTGCATTTGGCAATACCGTCTCTCCAAGCTTCAGGAAAGAACCCACTTCACAAGCACTAGTTTTTCTCTCCAATCCCCTGGCAACTGCGAAGCCAACGACTGGCAGTAAAAATCACATAATACCACATACCGAGTACCCCCTCCCCAATACCATGTAGTTCGTTAAAGTTTGGGCCACCATCAGAGGAGGAAAGATACAGGTTAGCCCTTCAAGCTCTTGGGATGCAACATTTGCCCCTTAGAAGCCTTGACTATGGCCTAGGAACTGTTCTCAGACAACGAGTTAACCTACCTCATTCTTCCCTTCACTCTCCAAAAGGGCCATGCTCCAAAGGAGATGAGGAAATATCATGTGACTACATATATAGAAGTTACGTAGACCTTCTTGGATTCATGGTTGCCTGTTAATATTTTCCATGGGGACGAGAAAAGAGCAGTAGCCCTATCTTAGCCAACCAAATCTGTTGGCAAACGCTTCTCCATCCATCAGATCCTCAGCCCAAAGTTCACCTCCTCTGGGAAGCCACCCCTGATATTCTCGGGAAGAATTCACATCTCATATATAATACTTCCATTAGAGACGGCATCTACCTTGATGTTCCTTTGTAGATCTTTCTCCCCACTTGCTATAAACTCAAAGAAGATAGTTTATGGCCTCTCACCATGAGCCTCCTAGTGTCTGACACCATGCCAAGATTATTGTTTATGGCAGTAAGTGTTTTCTAAGTGTTGATGGCCCAGAAGCCAAGTCATCACATCTTCACAGACTTTTGCATAAAGGATACCCAAGTCATGGGGCTCAATGTTGTCCCTGATCAAGTCCAAGAATGAGAAAAATCAAGTCCACTATGCAGAAGTTTTAAGAGAAGTAAGACTTACAGGATTCTTCTGTGTTGAATCATTACTAGCTCCTGTCAAGACCATCAGCCTGTTGTCTTATTTCAGAAAGATTCATCCTGCTTCTCCTCTCACATTCACCCACAGTGTGTCTAGAAAGCTTCCACACAGCAGTGGGCCGAGCCCAATTTTAAAGCAGGAAGTGACTGTGCTAAGAGGTTCCAGAAGGAACCGACACTCTAATGTTGCTGAGTAGATATCAGAACCCCATACTCATTTACATGGAAAAGCAGAATCTCAATGTTCTTCCAGAACTTAATTTATAATCTCTCCACCTCCTCCTCACAGCTGAGTTTTAGCTGCAATGATATTTAATATGAACAATTTTGACAAGCTGTCAATCATTCACTCGACTCATATGCGTTGAATATTTATTATGTGCTAGATACCAAGAATTCATCAGGGGCGTCAGGATATAGGTATGGTCCTGATTCGTGGCCCAGCAGGAAAGACAAACATGAAACAAATAAATTTCACAGTTGATTCATTAATTATAACAAGTATCTTAGTCCATTTGGGCTGCTATAACAGACTACCAGTGATGGTTTATAAACAACAGAAATTTGTTTCTCATGGTTGTGGAGGCTGGGAAGTCCAAGATCATGGCACCACAGATTCAGTGTGGCACCACAGATTCAGTGTCTGATGAGGGCCTGCTTCCTCATTCATAGACAACCGTCTTTCTCTATGTCTTCCCATGATGAAAAGAGCCAATGAGCTGTCTGGGGCCTCTTTTATAAGGGCACTAATTCCATTCACAAGGGCTCTGCCCTCATGATCTAATCACCTCCCCAAGGCCAATCACCAAATGCTACTGCATCGAGGATTAAGTTTCAACATATGAATTTTGCAGGACCCAAACCTTCAATCCATTGCAATAAACGTTATCAAGAAGCTGAGCTAGCGAGTACAGCAAGAGAACCCAACCTAGGGAAGTGGAACTTTGAAGCTCAAATATGGAAAATGGCAAGAAGGCTGTGAATTTCCCAGACAGGAAGAGGAAAGGGGAACAAGATTTAAGAAAGCCTCCAGATAGGAAGAAGACTGGCACAGCACAAAAGCGTCTCCAAGCTCTGTATAGAGAAACCACTATGTGTGTTTGACCGAAGCTTCAAAGTGGCAAGGAAAAAACACCGTTCTAGCTAACTAGTGGGTATGGAGGTTATTGAAAGGAAAATAGTAGCTTCTTAAGGAACTGAAATATAAAAGGAACAACTAGGCCTGTGGGAATTAGAAAAGCAGTAAAAGTCAAAGAGTTTTTCTGTAACTCTAGAAGCCTCTTCTCTCTCTCTCCTTTTTTTCTCCCTCCCTCCCTCCTTCCCTCTTTAAGTCTCTACCTGTTTCTTCTTTGGAAAGTGCCTTATTCTGCTTTGACCTCATCCAGCATGGCAGTCAACTCTGAGTCTACGTGATCTTACTATTTCAACTTTACCAACCAGTTGTAACCTCAATGCCTCTCGGTTCAATAGCTTGAGAGAGAAAATCTGAGTGATCACTGGCCACTTAATAGAATCAGTTGTTTGACTTTGAGTCAGATGCCCATGTACTAGCCATCTTAATTTTTGCCACATAGAACTGGCAAACCAATTCATGTTTCTTGTGATCTAGGTGGAGTTCTAACCCCCAGTCACGGGGATAGAGGATGTAACTCATGCCCAGGCAAATGAGCACAGCACATTGCTGGCCATAGACATTGATTCAGGTTATGTACATAAGTTAGACTTTGGGTGAAAATTCTGGAATGAGAGACTTCCCATCTTCCATGGACACTACAAGAGGAAATATTTGACTCTTCCTCTAGACAGCGTGATGTGATATCGTGAGGTGCAAATCTTTAGCAACATTTCTGTGATGTTGAGGGAGCTAGATTGAACATGGAGCCACCCAGAAGAACCAAACCAGGGATCTTGAGGAAGAAAATCAATTGTGGTGACATCATCCGAACTCTGATTCTAGCCTCATTTGAAGCTGGATCTACTCCAGGATATTTCTAAGCCAATCAATGTTGTTGTTGTTGTTTGTTTTGAGCCAGTATAAGTAGCAGGATTTTTGTCATTTTCAAAAAAAAAAGGTCAAACTGATTTGGCATGTTCTACCTCCCATCAGTTATGGAGCAGGGCTGGGGAGGTCAAGTTCATGTTCTATGTGGGAAATGATTCCTTGAGGCGATGATTCCATCCAAAGCACATTCAAGCCACCTGGACACCTCAGAGAGGTGCAAAGAAACAAACAGCATGACTAGAGCGCGTTCCATTACAACTGAATTTATAAGTAAGGCAGGAAAAAAATAGAGGTCCATTCTGCTACTAAATTCCTCTATCTTCTTTTCTAACGCATTTTAATCACACTGTTCATGGCTTCATTAATTTTTAAAATTTTTCTTGAAAACGATAACTGTTCTTCTTGGAAATAGCCACAGACTATGTTTGAAACGTCTCAAATGAGCTCCTTCTGAATTATTCATGTGAGAAAGTCTCTATAGAGATCCAGAAATAGGGTGTCTTTCTGTTTCTATAACTTGAAAACAACTGACTGCATTTTGCTGAAAAGAAAAACTGAACTGAAACCAGATTTGAAAAACATCACCCCATTTTTCTTCCCACAAATCGAATTTGCTGGAGAAAACTGGGGACGGGGTAGAACCATAATAGATAGAAAATTTATTTGACTCTTTGTTGCTATATGTTTATGCGTGTAGTTTCTTACCTGTTAGATTTTTTTTTAAGTTACTAGAAGGCACACAGCTATCTACTCCACTAGGCTGAATAGTTTTTCTAGCACAAGGCCATGAAATCTAGGTGGATTTTGCTAGTGGTGTGTGTGACTCTAACTCTGGGCTGTAAGACAAAAACCTTCTGTGTAAACGAGGTCTCTATTTACTCCTCTGCTTACGCTTTTCTTTTTCTTCACAAGGAACGCAAATTTCCCAAGTTCGTATCCAAAGAAATGGAAAACACATACATCGAGGAGCTGAAGTCCTCCGTCAATTTGCTCATGGCCAACTTGGAGAGCATGCCCGTGTCCAAAGGTGGGGAATTCAAGCTCCAGAAACTCAAACGCAGCCACAACGCTTCCATCATCGACATGGGTGAGGAGAGCGAGAACCAGCTGTCCAAGTCGGACGTCGTGCTGTCTTTCTCCTTGGAGGTAAGAAGCCCTACCAGGTGTCCTCAAACTATGGCCCTTGGGCCACATGCCGCCGCATAGCACATTTATCTGGCCCTCCGGGTGTTTTTGCCACCTCTGCTTGTCCTGCTTAGCAGCTGACTCGTCCCGGGCCCACAGTGCGCACTCTCCAACGGTCTGAGGGACAGTGGACTGGCCCTCTGTTTACAAAGTTTGAGGACCCCTTTGGCCTAAGCCTTTGAAAGCTCCCTGGCACAGCAAGCAGGACATGGGTGATTGGATACATGACGATCAGCCTGTTTTCCCCCTTGCAGGAACCGTTATTACAACAACAGCTTGCTAAGCGTAGGTCAGTCCATCAGCAAGTGATTTTTCATCTCCATGAGCCCACATTTTTCTTAAGGAAATACAATCTTAAGAACCACCCACTAAATTTGATCTGGCATTACTTTCCCCAGCTTAAAGCAGCGCTCAAGGATTTTGCAAGGGCCTTATGCAACATAGAAAGCTTAAAATGTTGGCAACCCGTGTCGCAGTTAGGAGAGAGGCAATCTGGCGTGATTCTGTGGCGAGTCGTAAATTTTCTTTCCCATTTTCTTTCCTGTTGGCTTACGTGGTAGAGAGCTGCTCATTGTGGTATAAACTTTTTTAGTTTATCTCAGCGCCCAAAGTATCATAAGGACGCATTCAGGCCAGTGTTGTGGCAGAATGCTTAACATTCTGATTGACCTACATCAGAATTACTTTGGGATGCTGATTCAGAATGCAAATTCCTGGGTACCACCCTGACCTACTCAACCAGAATCTCTAGTGGGTGGAAATATAAAATGGTGCAGCCACTTTGGAAAAGAGGTTAGCATTTTTTTCTCAAAAAGTTAAACATAAAACTGCCATACGATACAACAACTCCACTCTTACATATCTGCCCAAAAACATATGTCTCCACAAAGACTTGATTGCAAATATTGATAGCAGTGTGATTCATAAGAGCCAAAAATGGAAACAACCTAAGTGTCTATTGACTGGTGAATGGATAGACAACGTGTGGTATAGCAGCCATACAATGGAATACAATTCGGCGATTAAAAGGGACAAACAACTGATACATGCTGTGATATGGATGAACCTCAAAAATATGAAGTTTAGGGAAAGAAGCCAGACATGAGAGACCACATATTGTTTCATTCCATTGATATGAAATGCCCTGAAGACAAGTCAGACTAATGTGGTCTGGAGCAGGGAGTAAGAATGGGCATAAGGGATTTTATTGGGGAAGATAAACATGTTCTAAAACTAATTTGTGATGACTATTATGTGTACTAATTCACACAACTTAGTAAATTTACCAAAAATCACTAAATTTACACCTGAAATGGGTTAATTATATGATATGTAAAACATAGCCTCCATAAAGCTGTCAGAGAAAACAAGAAAGCATAGTCAAGGTGCAGCCCTGGAATGAGTACGTTAACAAGTTCTGCAGGTATAATGCTTCTTATGCACTCCAAAGTTTGAGAGCCACTTATAACTTATTAAAGCTCAGAACCCCACAAGGACTTTATAAAGACCCTAGATTTGGGGAGACCAAGAGAAGAGATCACATTTCTGTACATTTAATTAGGATGTGTGAAGATTGCATTAATTTTCTACACCATGATTAAGGCCTGCTGTGAATTAACTGCAGGTAATTTGTTTTTCTTTGCTTAGTTCGGAGCAAGATACTCACAGTGTTTTCAACATGTACTGTGCAGTTGGAAGAGGGAATATTCAATTAAATATAGTGCATTTGGGGTGTGAAAAAATCATCAGTGTAATTTCACTGAAACTAACTTGTTTTTAATACTGCCACCTGAGGTACCGAACACATTTTCTTAGGTGTCTTTCAATTTGATGATTGCCAATTAGAGGTGGCAATTTATTCCCTATTGCCTCTTGTCTTCCTGCAGAAAGGGAGAAAAAGAGGTTTATTGATATTCATGAAGCTTTTAAATCTGTAATTTTCTAATTGTTTATTAGTATTCAATATTATAGTTGATTATCCGAAATATAGACGTGGGCAGGTTCACAGCCATATTCCCATGTTTACACAATTCTAACGACTTAAACTTGTAAGTACGAGTACAGGATTCCCAAACACTTTTTAATTAGAACACTAAATTGCACCTCAGAGCAAAACTGCCAGCAAAAACCATTGCACATCTATTTGTGAATGTGTTTTGGGGGGGTCACAGCATGCGGAGGCAGGTAGAGGGGGAGAGTGGATTTGAATTTGCAAGTTGGAGCAAATTTTATATTAAGTACAGAATTGCATGGCTGGAAGGGACACCAGAGAGTCGTTAACTTTGCAAAAATGTGAGCAGAGGTCAAGGGTGCCCAGGGGCATGGCCGTGGGCAGGGAGAGTCCTGCTGGTGCAAAGCAGTAGATATTTGTAGAATGCCACTATGGGCTGCGTGCTTTGTCATCATTAACCCTTTGCACTTGCTTGCTTTTTTCTCATTACCCACTGGACATCCAAGTGCAAAGGGTTAACGCAGTGAATCCTCACAACCACCTTTAAAGGTATTTGCAGATGTGGAAGCACAGCCTCAGAATGACTAAGAAAGCTGCAAGTGATAACATAGCTACCATGTTTCCTCAAAAATAATACAGGGTCTTATATTTATTTTTCCTCAAGAAGACACCCTAGGGCTTATTTTCAGGGGATGTGTTTTTTTTTTTAAGTATGGCACAATTATCTACATTTATTCAAATAGAGTTAAGTTATCTTCTTCTGGAACATCATCCTAACTCTCCAAACCCCGAATTCCATCCTGAATTTCTTGCGACTCTATTTCCTTTAGAGCCATTGGCCCCAATCTCTCCTGTCGAGCACTAGTGCTGTCACGTGGCAGATGAGAAGGG
This sequence comes from Mirza zaza, assembly GCA_008750895.1. NCBI lineage: Eukaryota > Metazoa > Chordata > Mammalia > Primates > Cheirogaleidae > Mirza > Mirza zaza. The sequence continues at coordinate 15,568 of VSMD01039889.1, forward strand.
CTGCTCGTGTTCTTTCCCGCTCCGCCACGACAGGCATGGGTTGTGCAGATGCGCTGCGTAGCCACGCCCATCACTAGGGCTTATTTTCATAACCACGCCCATCACTAGGGCTTATTTTCATAGCCACGCCCATCACCAGGGCTGATTTTCATAGCCACTCCCAGAACTAGGGCTTATTTTCATAGCCATGCCCATCACTAGGGCTTATTTTCATAGCCACGCCCATCACTAGGGTTTATTTTCATAGCCACGCCCATCACTAGGGCTTATTTTCAGGGTAGGGCTTCTATTGCGCAAATGGTTAGAAATCCTGCCAGTGCTTATTTTATGGGTAGGGCTTATTTTCAGGGAAACACGGTAGTGAAGATGCATACTCAGGATTCGAAGTCAGATATTTTAAATTCCAAACACTTTGCACTTTCCACTGTGCTTTCCATTGGTGTGGTTCTCCCGCGTGTAACAATTTTCAGTTATGTCTGTGATCTCTTCAATCTTCACACAATAGCCACAGGATACATATTATTGCCTCCATTTTATAGATAAGAAAACTGAGGCCCTGGAGATTTTTTTCAAACAGAAAGGGATTTCAACATCAAGTCATTGGCCCAAGCAACATCACGTGAGCAGTAGAGTGGTCCTCTAAGCCAGGCGTCCTCAAACTACGGCCTGCGGGCCACATGTGGCCTGCCAAGGACATTTATCCGGCCCTCTGGGTGTTTTTGCCACTGCTGCCTGTCCTGCTTAGCAGCCAACTCGTCCAGGTCTCACAGTGCGCATGTGTGGAATGTGCGCTACACTCTCCAACGGTCTGAGGGACGGTGAACTGGCCCCCTGTTTAAAAAGTTTGAGGACCAGGCCGGGTGCGGTGGCTCACGCCTGTAATCCTAGCACTCTGGGAGGCCGAGGCGGGAGGATTGCTCGAGGTCAGGAGTTCGAAACCAGCCTGAGCAAGACCAAGAGCCCGTCTCTACTATAAATAGAAAGAAATGAATTGACCAACATAAAATATATAGAAAAAATGAGCTGGGCATGGTGGCGCATGCCTGTAGTCCCAGCTACTCGAGAGGCTGAGGCAGGAGGATTGCTTGAGCCCAGGAGTTTGAGGTTGCTGTGAGCGAGGCTGACACCACGGCACTCACTCTAGCCTGCGCAACAGAGTGAGACTCTGTCTCAAAACAAAAAGAAAAGTTTGAGGACCCCTGCCTTAAGCTTTAGCAGCAGCAGCAGCAGCAGCTGGGAAATGGTTAGAAATGGGAAATCCTGGGCTCCAGCCTAGACCCACTGATCAGAAACCCCAGGGGTGGAGTCCAGCAAGCTCTGGCTTAACGAGCCCTGCAGGTGATCCTGACTCTTGTTAGGTTTGAGAACCAGGAGGCTGTTAGGCAGCCAACCCATGACTTGCTGAATCCCAGCTCAGTGCTAACCCTAGTGTGCTTCCTTGAATCAAGCCCATTAAAAAAGTATACATGTTTTGCATATGCATAGTCTCCTCCTTGTGGAATGCCGTTACCTCTTTTGAAGTACAATTGCGTGACTGTTTATTACTCCTATAGACCTGTGATGTGGGTCATTTGTTTCCGATTTTGTAATCAATTTCTTATCTTTTCTCCTTTCTCTTCCTCCTCCTCCCCCCTCCTCTCCCTTTCCTCCCCCTCCCCTCCCCTCTTCCCTCCCCGACCCCTCCCCCTCCTCTCCCTCCCCCTCTCCTCTCCTCTCCTCCCCCTAACCCTCTCCTCTCCCCACCCCTCCACTCCCCTCCCCTGTCAACAAGGCATTACCACTAAAAAGCAGAATAGCAGGTGATCGAATGGAGTTTGGGGCAGTGGTGGGAAGTGACAGAAATTGAGAATGATACATCTTGGTGCATCATGACACCAAGCCTTTACCTCCGTCTAGACCACAGACTGCAGCTGCAGACAGGATTTTGTTTTGACTCAACAGTGTTGGCCTGCACGGAATTTGCGTATTGTGTTCCTCCCTATTTGGGTGATTGTCAGCATTTCAAAATCAGATTTCTGACTGTGATTCTGATTCAGATTTCCATTTTCTAGTAGGAAAAAAAATGGGGTATATGGTAACTCCAAACCGGGGAAAGGCAAGGCAGCCATGGGTTGCCACTGGCAGCTGTTCCCTTCAGGTGGAGCACGTGCTTTCCAGTTTGCCACAGTCCCCACCACTCCCTATCGCCTCTGTGACTCCAGTGCTGAATGGCACTTGCCCTTTGTCTTAGGACTGGCGCTGTTGCTTATCTCACTGCAAAGAGAAAAGTGAATTCATGAGCCCATGTCTCTGTTAAGTGCTAAACCAAAAGCTAGACTACTTTTATTTTCTGTATTTTTATTTTGAGGAGAAGGAAAGAGAAGTTTATTAATCTGTTGGCAAACAAGGAGGTTGGCAGACTCCCGCCTCAAAGTACCAACGTCCTGCTTCTGAGCAGAAGTACAGAGCTCTTTAAGGTTCTGGTCAATCCCATGCTCAGCCAAGACAGTCTCATGACCTCAGGCAATTCCCCTGAGGCACCTCCTGGGGCACAAAGAACAAAGGCCACTCTCCTGCCCCTCCCCACCACTGGCCCGAGGCAGGGATGCAGGTTTCAGTTCTCAAAAAGGGTGGGGGGGTTTTGAAGAGACAGGAAACATTTTTACCCTTGTTCCGGCCATTCTCTCTGTGACATATTCCCTGCTGCCAATTTCACCCTTCTGTATCTATGGGAGGAGGAGGCCATATGATCACTAAGCTACTTCCTGCTGAACTGGGGTAATGTTTCAGACAAAAGGGACAGCTTATCAGGTGAAAAAGGGCCTAAGTAGTAACTACAACCGTGAGGATTGACAAGGTAAACTGGACTGTCACCTTGCACACGATTAGACTGCTTTTAAAGAAAATAGCAGAAGAGGCCGGGCGCAGTGGCTCATGCCTATAATCCTAGCACTCTGGGAGGCCAAGGCAGGAGGATCGCTGGAGGTCAGGAGTTTGAATCCACCCTGAGCAAGAGCGAGACCCCATCTCTACTATAAATAGAAAGAAATGAATTGGCCAACTAACATATATATAGAAAAAATGAGCCAAGATTGGTGGTGCATACCTGTAGTCCCAGCTACTCGGGAGGCTGAGGCAGGAGGATCGCTTGAGCCCAGGAGTTGGAGGTTGCTGAGAGCGAGGCTGACGCCACGGCACTCACTCTAGCCTGGGCAACAAAGCAAGACTCTGTCTCGAAAAGAATAAAAAAAAGAAAAAAAAAGAAAATAGCAGGAGAGAGTCTATTTTTTGGTGGAAATAACAAAATGAGCTTATTTATTTAACATGAAGACAGTAGCCCATTTACACTGCCTGTCTGGCCCCTCCGAGCACCTGAATTAGTGAGCCTTGTCTTTCCACCCGCCAGGCAATAAGCGACACCGTGAGGCATCACATCTTTGTGCTGCTAGACTGATCCCAGCATGGCTGGTAGACGAAGCCATCAGGGCACCCAGTGGCTTTCTTCGTCACCTCTTCTCATCTGCGTCCCTCCGGGCGGCGCTGCCAGTGACCTCTGTGATGTGCGGTTCTGTTCGCAGGTGGTGATCATGGAAGTCCAGGGCCTCAAATCCTTGGCTCCGAATCGCATCGTGTATTGCACCATGGAGGTGGAAGGCGGGGAGAAACTGCAGACTGACCAGGCGGAGGCATCCAAGCCAACGTAAGTCTCGTTTCCCCGCGGCTCATCTTGCAGAGGGTGCTGCCGTCCGTTCCCTTTTGGGCAGCTCCAGAGTAAATGTCTGGCTCCCCCAGAAGATCCTAGAAGACCTATGCCTTGTTTATTTTTCAAAACAGATGTCTTGCCTGCATTATTTTTTTTGGGGGGGGGGGGGGGCAGCCATAACAGGAATTATAATTCCCCCAAAGCAGAGGACTGAAGAAAATTAAACAAACGATCTTCTTTCTGGAGGGTTTAGGTATTCACCGTAGTGCGTTTAGTCACGACTTCCATTCTTCGGTATGATGTTGCAGGAGAGTTCGACATAAATAATATTTGGCTTACAGTATGAGATATTTGTTTCGAAACTTTTCTCCGCGTGCCTTGTTTATGAACACAGTAGGAACACAGTAGGTTACGTGGACAACAACACAAGAACTCAAGAGGGTCAACACGGTTTTGTTGAATGCTTACTGCATGTGTAGACGAGGTATCTTTGCACAGTAGAGAGGGAAACAGCCACTGTTGTAGCCCCCGCGGAGCTCACGGTCTAGCGGGGGCATCGGAAAAGTAACGATGCAAATATACGATTATATGGCTCACGCCTGTAATCCTAGCACTCTGGGAGGCCGAGGCGGGTGGATTGCTCGAGGTCAGGAGTTCGAAACCAGCCTGAGCAAGAGCGAGACCCCGTCTCTACCATACATAGAAAGAAATTAATTGGCCAACTAATATATATAGAAAAAATTAGCCGGGCACGGTGGCACATGCCTGTAGTCCCAGCTACTCGGGAGGCTGAGGCAGGAGGATCGCTTGAGCCCAGGAGTTTGAGGTTGCTGTGAGCGAGGCTGATGCCACGGCACTCACTCTAGCCTGGACAACAAAGCGAGACTCTGTCTCAATATATATATATACACACACACACAATTATAGAGTTATGAACGGTGACAAAGAAAGAGTGCTTTGAGAGGAGCTGGGTAGGAAGGAGGGAGTGAGGCAGTTCCTGGGGACGGATGCAGGACAGGCCTTCCTTAGGACACCTGAGATATTCGAGCTCATCCTACGGACGTTGACGGATGGGGGTGGGCGCAGAGGGCGTTCGAGGCAGAGTGAATGGCTTGGGCGAATGTCCCTGGTCAGCAAAGGCCCTGTGAGAAGGAAGAATTCGGAGAAGGCCAGTGGGGGGCTGGAGTTCAGAGGACAAGAGGTGCCACATTCTGCCAGAGAGGAGGCAGGGGCCGCTACCATGAGGTCCTTGCTAGGCCACGCGGGGACAGGATCAGAGACGTGTTTTGAACAGATCGCTCTGGCTGCAGTGAAGGGGGCCGGAGGGGCTGCAGGAGCTCAGCAAGGATCCTGTCTCAGTGGTCCACACCAGGCGTCCTCAAACTACGGCCACATGTGGCCCGCCTAGCACATTTATCCGGCCCGCCTCTAGGTGTTTGTGCCGCCGCTGCCTGTCCTGCTCAGCAGCCGACTTGTCCCGGGCCCACAGTGCGCACTCTTCAACGGTCTGAGGGACAGTGACCTGGCCCCTGTTTACAAAGTTTGAGGACCCCGGTCTACACGAACAACCACGGTCCATTCATTCATGTCGGTAGACTCTCAGGCCTCGAAGATTCTTGAGAGGTCACTTCCCCCCTCCCTCCCTGCCCACTACCTCGCTCCCTTGCTTTTCTGTCTCAGTCAAGCCTGTCTGGACTAACGAGCATCTTTCTGTGTTGGTGTCGATTCGCACAAAAGGGTGACCCCCGATAGCAGCTCCCCACCCAGAGCGTTCTGAGCTGTTTGGCAGGACATGAATAACTTTACCAGGATGCCCAAACAAAATAGTTCAAAGAAAGCCCTGAACGTTTCCCGGGCTAGAGAAAAATTGGAGGGCATTGTGTGCCTTCAAGTGGCTTTTTTGCATGAATAGGCAAAAGCCTCAGATGCTCAGAGGCGGGGCGAAATTAACGAGCGTGTGCGGCGGAAATGGAAACGGATGCACTTTGTGACATGCCACCCTCTGTCCCGATTTTACAACTTAGTTTCAAACTGACAGTAATGCAGTTTCTTTTTTTTCACTGCCATTGATGAGATCCCAAGTTTACCTCAAACAGTCTGATCGTTTTCAATGCTATTATGTTCTGCCGCGCTATTTACATGTGGTTTTTGAAAACGTGTGGTGTACGGAGGAAGAACGACCTATTTGGTGTCTCTGCCTGCCTTTTAAGACACTGGGCCCAATATGGTGCGATCAGATAGGGAAGGAAGGAAAAGGTTCTGATTGTTCCAACAGGCTGTTGTTTCCTATGAGCTATTTTAACTCCAAACGTATTTTCTCTCATTTTATTTGGTGTAAAGGTTTCAGTAGCCAGGGAAAATGATAAGTTGATTTTTAATCATTATGAATGATTAAAACAAAAGTTCAGATTATAAATAATTATACGCTGTTTGGGTCTACCTATTTGAAATACTCATTTCATATATATATATATATATATATATATATATATATATTTGTAGCTGTACATGTGGATTATGATGTTCATACATATAAGCATCTTACACTGAAACATTTTGCTTTTCTAGCCAGAAATAGACTTTTTGATTCCCCTTCAATCAGTTGAGTGAATATTACCAAAGCCCCACAGAGGGTTTGTTGATTTGTTTGTTCTTCAATACCTTAAGAATGCAGGGTGCATGGCCGTGGTCAAGTCAAATCTGTCGGTAGTGACTACTTAGAGTGCTGTATTGAAAAGGGTTCTGAGGGCCGGGCGCGGTGTCTCACGCCTGTAATCCTAGCACTCTGGGAGGCCGAGCGGGTGGGTTGCTTGAGGTCAGGAGTTCAAAACCAGCCTGAGCAAGAGAGAGACCCTGTCTCTACTAAACAAAAAATAGAAAGAAATTAGCTGGACAACTGAAAAGTATATATATAAAAAAAAATGAGTGGGCATGGTGGTGCATGCCTATAGTCCCAGCTACTCGGGAGGCTGAGGCAGGAGGATCACTTAAGCCCAGGAGTTGTAGGTTGCTGTGAGCTAGGCTCAAGCCACGGCACTCTAGCCTGGGCAACAGAGTGAGACTCTGACCAAAAAAAAAAAAAAAAAAAAAGGGCTCCGAGGCCAAATCTGTATTCAGAGGACTATAGTGCCAAGATCGACTTGTCATGTCTGCCATGGGAGGGGAAGGGGTGTGAGCACTCTGTTTGCCATTTCTATAGTGTGCCTAGGGAATACACCCAGAGTTTGAAATCTGTCAGCACCCTTGTTTCTTCCTGTCTCTTCCTTGATCCTTTGTATATAGATTCTCCTTATACCCTTTACCGATCCTCCATCTAAACCTACAATTCTTTTCCCAGTACTTGTCTTTGTCATAGTTCAGTCCTGGTAGTTTTGCTCTGCCTCCGTGTTTATCTGGTAGGATGAACGAGCCTGTCTGTGCAGGGCCATTTTCTCCCTGCCTCTCGAGTTTGGAATTACTCAGAAAGCTTTCCATCATTTCTCGGGAGCTTTTATTTCTTTCCCTCTTTCTCCACCCCCACGCCACCAATCCCACTTACAGTTTGTCCCCTTGCTAATCACCAGCTGTCATCTCTGCTACTTGCTTGTGATTATCCTGAAAAGTATCCTTTTAGGGGGGTTATCTTTAATGTGTCCTAATAACTCCACTTCATCATCTGACAAGTTGAGCCCTTGGCCTGCCCTATTCATCTTCTGAATCTTGTCTTCCACTATTCTTACAGCTAGCTGATGCCCATGCTTTAATTTATAGATTCTAAAACCGAAATTCCATTCAAGCTTGTTTCTTTTATTACTCACACATCACCCAGCAACTGGAACCATCACATCTTGCCCTGTCACATGTCTACAAGGAACTTGGCTGTTGTCTTTTTTTTTTTTCCAAGTATAGTCGCAAATCTAGCAGTACATTACATAACCCACTTTGTCCAAGAGCATGTTCTTTAGAATGCGAATGTGTAGAATCAGACATTGGACATCCCCCATGTCCTTTATCAATCAATGCCGTCTCTTCATGTATAACCAGAGCCCTGCCCAACGTGGTCCTATTGGATCGGTTGCATAATTTAATCGTCCTGTGTTCATGAGTGAAATATACTTTGTGGTTGGAAAAAATGGTGTGTGTGGTAGATAGAGCCCACCTCTTATGCTCTGAGCTAAATTGTGGCCCCAACAATTATCCTTCTTTTTATCAATCTGTTTGCTATATGTGAATCATTTTCAAGTAGAGTATGTATCCTTTCAATTCTGTTGTCTTTCTCGCCTAGGTTGTTTTTTTTTTTTTTTTGAGACAGAGTCTCACCGTGTTCCCCAGGCTAGAGAGCCGTGGCGTCAGCCTAGCTCACAGCAACCTCAAACTCCTGGGCTCAAGTGATGCTCCTGCCTCAGCCTCCCAAGTAGCTGGGACTACAGGCATGTGCCACCATGCCTGGCTCATTTTTTTTATTTATTTATTTATTTATTTATTTATTTATTTATTTATTTATATTTGTATATTTATATTTTAGTTGTGAGCTAATTTATTTCTATTTTTTTTTTTTTTTTTAGTAGAAACGGGGTCTCGCTCTTGCTCAGGCTGGTCTCAAACTCCTGAGCTCAAATGATCCTCCTGCCTCGGCCTCCCAGAGTGCCAGGATTATAGGCGTGAGCCACCACAGCAGGCCTCTCCTAGGTTTTTAACATAGAAAACCAAGAGAATACATGATCAAAGTTACCGTGAGATATATTTCTTAAAGAATATATCGTCTCCATTTGCAACACATTGTTTCTGCTTCTGATGGGAGGCCAATCGAGTGCCCAGGCAGGAGTCATTGAAATCCTGTTGTTAAGTGAGCACTCTCAGGAAGGCATGAGATGGAGAAGTGAAATTCTTTGTGGATTCAAAAACCCGGGCATATCTGCCCACCTCCTCTGAAATAGAGCAGAGGCTCTTCTTGTCCTAAGGCAGGGGTCCTCAAACTTTTTAAACAGGGGGCCAGTCCACTGTCCCTCAGACCATGGGAGGGCCGTTGGAGAGTGTGGCGCACATTCCACACATGCACACTGTGGCCCCGGGACGAGTCGGCTGCTAAGCAGGACAGGCAGCGGTGGCAAAAACACCCGGCGGGCAAGATAAATGTGCTCGGCGGGCCGCATGTGGACCGTGGGCAGTAGTTTGAGGACCCCTGCCCTAAGGCAATGTTTTCCAAAGGGTAGCACTCTTACCTATGCTGATAACAGAGATTATGTTAAGAACTACCAAGACATGGCATTGAGTGACATCAAATCAAGTGAAAAGGAAGGTACCCCTTTTCAATTTATTTGTCAGTTCTTCTTACTAGGTCAAAGAGAACATATTAACTTGGTGCTCGTTGGTCTTTAACACACCTCCACGGGCCTGGGCCCAGAGCCTACTGCAGGCAACGGCGTCCGGTTAGGGTTTCGTAGTATTGTTTAGATCCCATCGCAGTTGCCTTCCATTCATGGCTGGGGGTGCTGCTTTGTCTTTTGCAACAGTGAAATACGTTTTTCCTTTTTAAGGAAATATATTAACATTTAAAAAGCGAATTAATTTAAATCAAGTATGTTAATTGAATAATAGCACAGGTGGTACCTGGGATATGATAGAAAGTAAGCATGACAGTAACTTGTGCTGGTGTGTGGAAATGGCAGAGATTAAAGAGGGTATGCAAATTAATTTGGAAAAACTGATATAAAGAAGCCTGACATATTCTCTGACTAGATGATACACTCCAAAATTACTATCTTTGTTAGTAGTTTCGTATAGTATAACTTATCCTCTAAAAAAAGCATGCCTGGAGGATTAAATACCAGAAGATTTAAATAAGTTTGCTGAAAAGAAAAGAAGCTCGAATTAGTAACCCAGTATTGTGCTAACTTCTCGGAAATTATATTCTTCTGAACTGAAACCAAAGATGCCACTTGGCATTTGATTATTTAACAAGTTCATTACTCCCTCATGAGCCACGGGCTTCGTGCCATATGGATTTCATTGTTGCCAGGAATTAGAAAATACAATCAAACTTGGGAAGCTTATATATTCCAAGGGAATAAGAAAATAAAATGCCCTAACTGGAAAATCTTGCCATAGCCCTTGTGCTTTTCAATGACACCTGATCTGATGGGACCACATTAAAACAAAAGACAAAAACAAAACATCACGAATCCCTATAACATATTTCTTCTGCGAAATGTATTATTTGTCTTCATGGCGCAGTGCA